>JAQSVH010189618.1:0-15048 GCA_029448705.1 Adansonia digitata | reverse complement strand
TGGTTAGGATTCATGTCAGGGCCACGTTGTGACACAAGTCACCTTGTATGTGAATTATCATACCTACTGATCATGATGAAGGGGTCTATAATGGATAGATACCAAAATAAGGTGGTTTTAGGTATGATGAGAAGCATACTGAAGATGAATGAATGGTCCAAAAATGATTCATCACCCCAAGTGATATGAAGGGACATATCTTATTTGTTCTTGGCCTATGTTAACTCAAGGTCCTTAGCCAAGGCAATACCGATTATGGAGTTAACACATATGGCTGCAGGACTAATATCAAATAGGCTAAGAGAGGACACTGCACCATGCTTTTGCCTTTTCCAAGATATATGATGAAAAGATTGAATTACATTGACATACCGTACATTGAAAGGCTTATCAAAACCGTATTGACTCTTGTGGCATTTGGGTGGCCATGATGCATTGCTAGAAGCCGCTTATGGTCTATAAATATAAATATTCTTAACTGAATAATTTATATTTATTGCCAACATGTTAGGGTCCTAATAGGTCACACACATAAAGGTGATTTTATGGAATTAAAATGGGATTTGATTAAATTATAGAGATATCGATCTCCTAGGGACTAAATTAAAAAGTTTAATTTGTCAAGGTGTTAAAATGCAATTAAACCAAAAGTTGTATTTAACCTTAACCCTAGCCATTTATATTTTGGTTTTGCTATCCTTGTTTTATTAGTAGACTTATGCCACTTTTTGTTGTTGACACCACACACCATTAAAATGAAAAATGTTTTCTTGTTCTTGATTCTTCAACACGAAATAAGTGTTCAATCAAAAGGAAGGTTTATGAAACCTAGGTCGCTAGCATGACTCTCGACAAAGCATGATCCCAACCTTGTAAAGGTTTCTTAAGTCCCTTGTGTGGATCACCATTAGAGTTTAGACAATTGGACAGCTTTGGTTTATGATAACCGGGCTTGGTGTATAAGAATAAGCAGAGATTGAATTTAATCAGGGATCTTGACAATCCCGACATTACGATAACCATGTAGCCTAATATTGTTTGGAAACATGGCACTTGGCAGTCATCTCGTTTTCCATTATTCTATTCTATTACCTTTTAATTAAGTTTTAAGATGCCAGAAATTGGGTTGGACAAAATGGGGTGTCAACAACTACCCCTCTTTGTTTATTACTATGTATAAATAACAAGGCAAAAACTGATAGACACCATTTTATTTGGGGTGTGCTTGATGTTGCTTTATGTTTTTATGATAAAAAAGCCAAAATTAATATCATGCTGGTATAAGAACAATATTTTAGCTATGATTCTGACCTTTACAAGAAGATAAAGTTTAAGTTATTTTTAGATTTTTTATCTACACCTAGATTGTGATCATAAGCTCAACCTATCCCTAGGTTTGGCCTAGAAAATGACAAAGAGACAAAAGAGCTAGAGCTAGACCTACCAGTATTATTGGATTTGATTTTAAGACAAAGGGACAACATGCTAGATTAGGACTATAAGAATTATTGAGTTTAATCTTCCTGACATAGGCCAGTTAGCTGAGACTTACCTATCAAAATTGTTAGGCTTTAACTTTTGATGATATGGGCCAATTAATTGAGACTGACCTACCGATATTACTAGACTTTGACTCTTATGACATTGGCTAATTAACCATGATTGACCTATCGGGGTCATTAGGCCTGGACCTTTAATGACATGGGGTAATAAGTTGGGACTGACCTACTAGCATCATTGAGCTTAAACTTTTAATAAATTGGGCCAAGTAGTCAAGCTGACCTGCCAGCTTATTGGGCTTAGTTTGATGACATGGGCCAATTAGCTGAGACTAACCTACCAGTCTCATTGGGCTTACACTTTTGATGACATGGGCTAATTAGCTGGGACTAATCAACCAGCATCACTAGGCTTTGACTTTTGATGACATAGGGCAATAAGTCAGGACTAACCTACCGGTGTCTTCAAGCTTTGACCATCGATGACACAAGTCGATTAGCCAACACTACCTTACCAGCAACATTGCGCTTAGACTTTCAATGACATAGGCTAATTGGTCGGGACTGACCTATCAACATCATTAGGCTTAGACTTTTGATGTCATAAGCTAATTAGCCAGGACTGACCTACAGTATTATTGGGCTTTGACTTTTGATGACATAGGCTAAGTAGCACGGATTGACCTACCAGTTTCACTAGGCTTAGACTTTTGATGGCACGGACCAATTAGCTAAGATTAACCTATCAGTATCACTAGGCTTTGACTTTTTGATGGTATAGGCCAATTAGTTGGGACTAATTATCGATGTTATTGGGCTTGACTTTCTTGATAATTATAAAAGGGCATTCTATAAGACTTTTCTCACATTAAAACTTTTAAATGATGCATGAGGTGTGTTTGAATAATGCATATGTTGATGTGATTCAAGTGCTTTTGAGAAAATGCATGTATGAGTATTCATTGTTCTTTCACATGTCTGTGTGTTGCCATTTTGGCAAATGAAACATTTCTTGAAACATTTCAAGGTTAAAAGGATTTGTTGTCTCCTTTTTTCTTTATGTTTTGACATGAATCCCTCTTAGAGGTGCTTTGCATTTAACTAAGGATTATTAGGTCCTTTTGACGTATGTGCCAATCTTTCATCTTTCAATTGCTCGCCACCTTGTGGAGGAGTGATTTGCTAAGTTGCTGACTTTTTTAAGGGTGACCTCATTGGTAAAAATAACTATGAGATCTTTTTAGGGATGATTTCCAGCTTCTAACTTTTTCTTGCCTAGACTATCTTTTATATTTCAACTCTAAAGTCTTTAAGGCATCTTGACTTTCCTTAAGAGGACAAAAAAACAAGGTCATTGTTCTTCAACTCAAGACTACACTCTTATAGCCTAATGTTATAAAGTTTTCATATCTTTGCTTCAAGTGATTGACATCCCATGTGCCATAAGTCACCTAGTTATAGCATTAGGCAAATCAATTATAACTCATCCCAAACAAGTGTTTTCTAGACTCGAAAGTGATAACATGCCCTACTCATGTGGCATTAAAACTCCTAACAAAAGGTTATCATCCCTATGGGCATTCTTAACTAAAGTAAGAAAATCAAACCTTTTGTGTTTTGGTAGTTTATTTGTGACACGTTGATACGAAAGTTCTAAACTTCAAAAATATTAACAAATTATGATCAAAGACTCTTAATGTCTGTCGAAAAGGTTGGAGTTTTGATAGGTTGACACCATGAAATCAATAGTCAACATGGGATGGTCAAATTCTTAATGTTAACCGAAAAAGCTAGAGTTTTGATGGGTTAACACCACAAAATCAAAAGTCAACATAAGATGGTCAAAGATTTGGGCTTTCACAAATCAATTAAGAAGAGAACACGAACATTCCTTCACTCAGATTTCTTGAAGCCTTATCATGGTGCTCTTTCAGTTTTTAAATGCAATAGTATGATAGGTGCTTGATTTAGATAGTAACCCTTAGTCTTTAGAAGGTTGTTTGGAAAGCTTCATGGGTAGGTGTTGGCCTGAACGGAGAGGTATTGATTAGGGAAGTATTTTAATGGATGTTTTGGCAAATGGATAGTTCTAGATATCTTGAGGTTTTAAAAGTCTTAACAACCCTCTTAATCGAGTAGGATGATTTTTTTATGGTTATTTAGGTACCATTAAAGATTGCTTCAAGTTTTCTAATTTTGCTTTAAATTGCCCTTTTTTGAGTTTTAAATTTAGAGCTTTATTCGTTTTTCTTAACTTTCTTTTTTTTCTATTTTTTGCTAATTTTCTTTTACCGGTTGTTTCATAATGCCCTTTAAGGACACCCAAGACATTCCAAAAGGCGATTTCTCAAAGAATGGGGTTATCAGTTTAAATAGCCATGCCTAATCGAAATAGACTTTTTGAGGTATGTAATGTAGGTTGGGGTACGAGGCATTGAAAAAAAAGGTATACAAGCCCAAATTCAGTGTTTAAAGGTGATTAGATCAATGGTTTTCCGTTCCTTTCTTTAGTTCTTTCCTTCTTGATTTGATTTTGACTTTGATTTTTGATTGATCCTTTTTTCTTTTTCACTTTGACTTTGAATTTTTTCTTCTTTTTGTTTTTTATATTTTTTGTTTATTACTTTTTGGAAGGAAATTTAAGCCTCGACAACTTGGTACATCCCATATTTATCCCTTGATGTTAGGCATTTTAATAATCACAGAAGAGGGTATCTGCCTTTTTTCCTTAAAAGGCTTTCCATGCCCCCTAATGTAGAGGGTGATCCTTGATCAAGGTGTTTGAAAGAATGAATTCGTTAGGCTTAGAAGGGGTAATAAGGGGAATGATTTTGTAATTTGTGAAAAGGATAAAAAGAAGATGGTTATCTTTCATTTCAAACATGGCTATGTGGACTGATGCGTCATTCTTTGGGGTAAAGTTCTCTTAGAAAACATGTTGAATGTCCTAATGATGTAGCCTTTAATTTCATTTTCCTTTTCTAAATTGCATGCCTCAGTATTCCTCTTTTACCACAGTTGAATGCATGTTCCCTAAAGTGACAGACATGCCCTAGCCATAAATGATTTTAGGTTTTAATAGACTAAACAGAAGGGTTTAAATGGTTGTAAAGGAGTCTCTATGAGGATTTACTTCGAAAGTAGGAACAGGGCATTCTAGTTATGTTTTCTATTGGTCAAAGGTTTAGGGAAAGGTTGTGGTGTCCATGAAAAGGGGTTGTCTAAAGGGATTCGGGGAGTCCTAAGGTCTTAACCCAATCTGAGCACACGTCAAACTATCTATCTAGTTTCCTTAAGAGTGGGTCTTGATTGTCTGACTTTTAAGCAACCTGAAGAAGAGTTTTCCTAGTTAGTCAACTTTTTATTGTGATTTTTTGATATTTAAAGTAACCCAAGGTGTAATAATGTAAAATTCAAGTGAAATGTTTTGGCAAAGATAGATTTTCCTTTAAAGATGATCACTAATTTGTTAAGACTATCAATGTTTTTTTAAAGAAAATTATTGCTACCTTTAAGACTGAAATTTAATCACGTAAAGCTTTATTGCCAAAGAGATTCAACATTCAAAATGAAGCATGATGCATGATGATTGCAAGTGGTAGTTCATTTATTTGAATCCAAAATTCATTTTCTTTCATAAATGAAAAATACGTATAGAATTTGAACAAAGATAGAAATTGCCCATGTCTGGCATACTACTCGAAGACTCATAGTTTCTTGATCAGTTGTTCTTGATAAGCATTTATGAGCTCTTTGAATTTTACCAAAATTTCATTGATGATGACTTAAACTGTCTTCAAGTGCTTCATAATTCTCTGTAGCATTTCCTTTTGGCCTTTGGTGATACTCATATATGAGGTTAGAATTGTACCATTTCAAATAAAGAGGCTTTTTAGGCCTTGCTAGGATAGTAAAGATCATTTGGTTCTAGATCAGTAAAAGAAAAATCTCTATGTAAGAGATTGACAGTGAATGGTGCACCTTTGCTCTTTTTCTCTTACTTCTTATAAACGGTTTAAGTTAACCTCTAAGCTAGCTTGTATCTCTGGTATTGGTGCTAGAGCATATGGATAGACCTATGGAAGCTGACGGTCAATTATAGGTTGGAGGTAAGGACAAAGTTTGAATGTATCTCCTTCAATTGGTCCTTCCTTTTTACTATTAATGGTTAAAACTCATCCATTACTTTTTTAGAAGGTATTCCGGCATTGGCACTTTTGATTCTCTTTGTCTTGATCCCATTTTTGATTTTGCCTACAGAGAATAGTATGTCCCTAAATTTTTTGAAGGCATTGCTAAGCATCCTATTGTAATAAAGACAAGGGAGAGTATCGTTGAAGTAGGCAATCAGTTCCCTTTTAGTAAGAGGCAGTTAGACTTAAGAAGCTATTGCTTTCCATCTACAATCTTAGTTTTTGTAGCTTTCGTGAGATCCTTCTTATGTTTTGAAGAGTCCACTGATCATGAGCCATTTCTAATAGGTGCTTGTATTGTTCTAAAAAATGCCCAAGCCAAATCTTTCTAAGTGAATTTTTAGCCTTCTCCTAGTTGGGAATACCATGTAAATGCTGCTTCAATCAAACCTTTCAAAAAGATTAGGAAAGCAACTTTTCATCCCCTACATGCTCTGCCACTTTGTGATAGTAACCAGTCAAATGCATCTTTGGGCAATTAAGCGTATCATACTTCTTGAATTCTGGGACCTTTAGTTTTGGTGGAATGGTCACATCAAGGACACAAAGACCAAGCAAAAAAAAGAGGAAAAATTGAAGATTGGTTTGAAAAGATTTAAGAGGTATATATATTTTTAAGCTTAAATCTGATGTTTAATTTTTTTCCTTTTATGCTTTTGAGTTATGCTTTGATCATGAGTCCATAAAATGCCATGTTTCATGACACCTATATAGGTTCATCTTTGCATATTCTTGATGATCTATGCTATCTATCATTTTTAATTTATAACCTATTTAACAAAAAGCCTCTATATTTAATCTAATGTCTTGATGTTTAGTTGCATCATCATGTCATGATTTATGCCATGCTTCACCCTTCATGCATTTCATAGTTCATTTATGCCATTGTCCATGCTTTGATAATATTATGCATGACAAAAATTCCATCGTATTTATGCTTAATCTTGCCTGATGATAGAAGCCATATATATGTGTGTTTAAGATCGTCATATGTTTGTTAAAATGCTACCTTGTTTATGTGCCAAAGCTACTTTTGAAAATCATGCCTTAAGATGGGCGATGATTAATCCAAATAAATGGATTAATTGTGGTCCATGATTTCAACTCTTTGATATCACTAATTTTGGGGTAAATCAAGCTCTTAATGCTTGGATTCATGGCTAAATAATGCAATTTATGTTCTATTTTTTAAGATTGAAAAAATAGTTTGCAACCGATACGATTAAATGCCTTGGGGTGAGCTTAATAGTTGTTATGGCTAAATGGCATGGCTAATGGGTCGTTCACTTGCCTAACCTCTTCGATACTTAGAATGGATCGGTGAACCCACTACCATGGATCTTTAGAATTGGACATTCATATGTCTGAAGCCTAATTCAAGTATAAGGAAACTGAAAACCGTGAAGTCTTTTGTTTTAGCTAGTGATAATAACGTAACCTAGATTGGAAAATTATTTTAGAGCTGCAAACGATTTTTATGAATTTTCTATAATATCCTTTAAATGGCATCAAGTTAGCTTTCCAACAAGTTCTTTTTTCCCTAAAAAAGAGCTCAGAGAAGGGAGTCATGATTTTTCAATCATGTACTATCTAAAACCTCTGATATTAGCGAGCAGGGTCTAGTACAAGCAGTTTTTTGCTCCCAAAATGATTTATCAATATTTTCAAATATTTTTCACTTAAACCACATAAAATTCCTTTTCATATAAATAGCACCTTGCCAAGTCTGAATGAGTTTAGGGTAATTTTTCGAAGTCCTCTACACCGATTCCTTGCACAGCTGTCAGTGATGAACTAAGTCTAAATTTAAAAATTATTTTCTCCTAGAATGTGAATTTTTAGGAATTTTTGAGCCCTGTTAGATTAAACCTTATTAGGTTGCATTTCCAAAGGTACCTTATTTTCTCTGTATAAACTTTGGATGAACCAAGAATAAAAGTAAGGAGTCTGACAATGTAGTGCTATCCTTTGCATTAAGAACTTAGTTAAATTAGAAGTCATCTCATGTTTATCCATCTGAGGCATTTGGATTCCTTAGAATAATTTTGATTAATATCCTAATAGGATCCTAAGTCATGCATGGGTCCTACTAGGGTTGGATCAAGGCTTAATCATTATTTTCAAATAAAATCAATTTAAGCTTTTTAGAAATTCCTTGATTTTGAACTAAAATCCAACATTTTTATCAAAAACACCCAAAACATCTTTTTTTTTTCAAAAATTACTAAACTTTTCATCAATCTACGTTTTTCAACCTCGTTTTTCAAAATCTCACCAAAAATCAAGATTTTCTCTCTCTTGAGTTTTCTCAAACTTTTTTTTTGTAAATGTAACCCTTAATTTTCATGGCTTAATCATCCTATGAGGCCAAGCGCATCTCCAAGTTATTAATTGGTTATTTCTAGATAACCGAAGACAACCATGAGCTATATTCTTGACTGACCCTTATTTTCATGCTTTGTTTGCATTATTTTTATGCAATAATTATTATGATTTTCTGTATGCCTTCCTAATATGTTCCTTTTTTGGTAAAGATGATGCATTCATATTTTTAAATTAAATCTTTTTTCAAAAAAATCAAGGCATAAAAAAGGGATTATACAAAACAATGACAAATTAAAACCAAGAAAACCATGACCAAGATAATCAATGGCTAGATGGTACTAATTTAAGGCATCATAGGGGTACTAATTATTCCCACGTGCAATCAAGTATCAGACATGCTTACCAAACTCTGGTTTACATAGACCTTAAAATTGAACCTGTGATTACATAACTTAAGGTATCGATTGTAATAGGTGTTAGATTACTCCTACCCTAAATGATCAGTGGTAACTCAAAGTTCCCAGCCACTTTATGGTGGCTATTAAAGATTAGTTAAATGAGTGATTCATCAGAAAATCTCCCCTAATCTCGATACAAGAAACATTTCTTTCTCACCTATCATGCCAAAATCAATCCAATAACATTATTTTTAAGTTAGCGCATTAGTCATCGATGGTGAGGAACATTATGATAAACCCGACTAAAGAAACCAAAATGACCACTGAACATCCGAATGCTCCTTGGCCCTTTATAATAGCCCTTTCCTTGTTTGTGGGCTTTCTTGGGCAGACATGAGGCATGAGAAATGCCATATTAGGGGCTGTAATAGCCCTTAAACAATAGCCAAATGTCACATAAATTTAACCATAATCAACCACATAAAGCCCAAGAAGCATGCTCTACCTTAATAGGCTTAAAAACCAATTTGAGATGGTTTAGAAACATATTTATTATGGCCTTTCTAGCCATGAACCCAACCATTTAAAAGTTTGATTTACCTATAGTGTAGAAAAGGATAAGCCATAGTTGATTCATTAGCTAAACCAACCTAGATTTATGTTGGGTTTTAAAAAAAAATTTTGGCACTCAACTCAAGCATGCATTCATCAAACATAATATGAAATCCATATGTCAACATAGTACCAAATCACCAAAATATAACATAGCATGAATGTTAAAACATTTTATCAAATGTGTCTTAATCTAAAACATGTTAAATGACATAAATCACCCAGAACATGCAAGATGAACATTGATATGGCATGAAGCATCATCCAAATCATGGAGCAAATACATCACCAAGGAAAATACATGTTCGATAAAAAATATGAAAAACAAAAAGGGACATTTAAGTACTAAAAATCAACACAATATGTATCCAACAACATTAAAAACATTAAGATCAAAAGGAAAATGCATGAGACCTAGCAAACAAGAACATGGTTGAACATAAAAAAGGTTACTAGTATGACATTTTCTTGCTTCAAAATGGATAAAAAAGGAAAATAACAAGAAAGGAAAAGATATTATATTTTTGAGCTTTAAGATTCCCAAGACATTTTTCTTGCTTTTTTCCTTTTTTCCTAGCCTTTTTCTTAGCTTTTTTTTCTTTGTTTTTTTTTTTTGCTAGAAATTTCTTAAGGT
This sequence comes from Adansonia digitata, assembly GCA_029448705.1. Lineage (NCBI taxonomy): Eukaryota > Viridiplantae > Streptophyta > Magnoliopsida > Malvales > Malvaceae > Adansonia > Adansonia digitata. The sequence continues at coordinate 5,387 of JAQSVH010189618.1, read as the reverse complement.
TAACAAATGAGTGGGCATGTGACAAAAATGAAAAAGGTATAGCCCTTTCTTGGCTGAACAACCCTAACCTTTTAACGAGAATTTTTTTGTTATTGCATTTTCATTAAAAAAAAGGGTCCCCTTGTCTTTAGTAAAGGGTTGTCTAATTTTTTTGGACAAAGACCCTTTAATTTGGGAGGAAAGAAGCTCGCTACTAGCCATCCATTTATTCATTTTTCCAATATAGCCCAAATGCCAAAAATAAAATTAACATATACATTTAAAATAAGTCTAACATGGCTTGACCTTAAATTATATGATTTTTAGAGCAATAATTATTGTAAAAATCATAGAAATAGAGTATGAAAATTTTGGAATAAAATGGCTAGAATTTTATAATTTAGTGTCAGGGTATTGATACAATGCCATGATGTATTGGTATGTTGGTCTAATGTATCAATACCTTAATGCCTCAAAATTAGATTTTAATATTGCTAAGACAATGTATCGATACAAGTATCTATACAAGCCTTAACATTTAAACTTTTGGCCTTTTGAGCCAAGGTATTGATACCCTATGGTATCGATACCTTGGTTGATTTTGCATATTTTGTTCTATTTTGGCATTTCAATCACTTTTACCTCGGTTTGGGGTGATCCATTTAGTCCCAAGGATGGGCTAAAGGCCCTGGTGATGATTGAAGCACTTAAATATTGTCCACAAAGATGTGGACAAAATTAGGTATCTACAGCCACCCCATTCTTGATGCTATTAGAGATTAAGAACAAGGCAAAGACTAGATGCCATCTTGTCTGGGGTGTGATGAAATCTTTTAGCATCTATAAAAGGAAAGGAGACAAAGTTAGTAATTTGCACTAATTTGAAAACAAAACCTTGCTAGCGATTTCAAGTTTTGGAAAGAATAAAGAAAATGAAATGGGTAAAAGATAAAAGACCTAGACTACGTTCCTAGGCTCGATCAATGCTAGGATTTACTTAAAGAAAAAAAAGACATTGATTTCAAACTAGGGCTTGACCTATTTCTAAGTTTAACTTGAAAGGAAAAAGACTTCGATTTTGATTTGAGGCTCTGCCTATTTTTAGAAAAATAAGTTTGACTTAAAAGGAAAAGGACTTTAATTTTGCTCCAAGACTTAACCTATTTTTATGAAAATAAGTTCAACTTAAAAAAATAAAATAAACCTTGATTTCATTCTAAAGCTTGACCTATTTCTAGAAACATAAGTTTGACTTAGAAATAAAAAAAAACCTTGATTTCGCTTCAAGGCTTAACTTATTTCTAGGAAAGTAGGTTTAACTTAAAGGAAAAAGACATTGATTTCACTCCAAAGGTCACCCTATTTCTAGGAAAAATGTTCGACCTAAATGGAAAAAGACCTTGATTTAGTTTCAAGGTTCAATCTCTTTTAGGAAAATAGGTTCAACCTTACTCAGCTTACAACATAACCAGCTACCTTGGACTTTTTAAACTATAGGCCAATTTTATTAGAGCCTACTTACCAGTTAAATTGGGCTTGACCAATTATGGGCTAACTTCACTAGAGTTAAACTTACCAGCCATGTTAGGCTTGACCAATTATAAGCCAACTTCACTGAAACCTACCTACCAGCTCCATTGTGCTTGGTTTACTATCAACCAACTTTATTAAAGCTAAAACTACCAACTTTATTAGAGCCATGTTTGGTTCTAGTTTAAAGATAATAGTTTTTTCCTAGCATCAGGAGTTCCTACCTAGATGACCTTCTGATTAAAAGATTTTTGGCACTAGAAGTTTTGACTAAGATGTTCATTACCAACTTTATTAGAGCCATATTTGGTTCCAGTTTGAAGATACTAGTTTCTTCCTAGCATCAGGAGTTCCTACCTAGATAACCTTCTGATTAAAAGATTTTTGGCACTAGAAGTTCTGACTAAGATGTTCATTTAATTTTTAGCAATTACTCTTTAAAGCACTGTTAGCCACTCTATATCATGTATGAAACTGTTGATGCATGTTTGCTAACAATACAACTACATGATTATACGACAAAGTTTAATTTGGTAATCAAGTTTAGTGGTTTTCTTAATTTGTTTATGCAAATTGTTTTCTAGTTCATAAGGTCTATTGGTTTTAAATATTCAGACGTCTTGATTTGTCTCTCATAGAAAACAAGTTGTTCTTATTTTTCCTATTTATTAGGTTTATGAGGAATGGTTTCTTGCACATGTTTCCTAGAGTGAGTGCCTTTTGGAGTAAGGTTATGACTAAGTTTCAATATTTCAGATTTGTTTAAAGCATTTCCATAAGGCATGAACTAATTTTTTTTGTAAAATCCTTGCCTTCTTCAGAGAAATACTAAGAAATCTTATTATTAATTTATTAGTTTATCGATCATTCTTAATCAAATTATAAATATAATTAAACATGTAATGTAGGTATAATGCAAGCAAATTAAAAGGGAATTAGGTAATTATATTTCACTTATAAAAAGAATATGATTCAACATAATTGTAAAAGAGTATAAGGTTAAAAAGGTGGTTTTTTTGGGGCAATTGATGCCCTTGATATTCATGATGTTGGTGTATGCCTTCGAGCCAATTGGATTGAGACATAGGATACATTGTCAAATAACATCATACATGTTACAAAGCTTTAAGTAACATAGGTTTTCCTTTATGCAAGTGGCATGGTTGACATTTATGCAAACACTAATTAGATGAAGCCATTAAAACACAATGGCCTTGCAAAGTTAGTAAACCAGTTATGACGATGAGAGCCTTATGCATCAAAGCCATGTTTCTAAAAATGTTCCTAGTCATCATATTGTCCAAATAGGGCATTGGCAATGCATAAAGACTAGTATATGCTAAGCCTTCATGCATTGGGTGCATGCAAACCTTTGATCTCATAGAGGTTAAAGTGTGCAAGACACTTGAAGATAGCATAAGGGTGCTTATTTTATGGAAACAAGTTCACTAAACATGGTTCGATTGAGAACTCCATTTGGTAAAAGTCACTCAAGTGTCTATGGAATATGTTCTCATGTGCTAGTCATGTATAATAGTTCTTTGACTTGTGAAACTCAGTCTTTTCATATAAGAAGTGTTATGCTTTAATTCCATCATTAACAAGTCCACAATTGATGGATGCTTATGGTAGAATGGCTTGGGGTATAGCATGAATTATATGATGGATGAATGAATGATCTATAGAGGATTTATCACTCCGAGTGACATCGGAGACATATCTTAAGTGTTCTTGACTATGGTAATTGGATTAAAGTCTTTGGCCAAAGCATAATGGGTTATAAGGAATTATTCCTCATAGATCCATTACCATTAACCATGAGTTGTAAGAACTAATATGGTAGAGGTTTGGGTAAATACTGCACCATGCTTATCTTCTATCTAGGATACATGGTGAAGGGACTGTATTAAACTAAAAGGCTGGTTACTGAAAGGTTTCTTTAAGGTCATATTAACTTCTTCATCATTTGGGGGGTCATGATGGGTTGTTAGATCCCGTTCTTGATGAACATGATTAATAAGATTATTTATGTTCATTGCCAACATATTGGGAACCTAATAGGTCACATACAATAAGATAGATCTATTAGATTAAATCTAGAATTTAATTAAGTATGACCTAATTAAATAAAAGGTAATTTGAATGGAATATTTAATTGAAAAGTTTAATTATTTGAGACAAAATTAGATTTGTGGAATCTAGATTTTCTTATCTAATTTAAGACATTAAAATAAGACATTATACTATTTGAGACAAAAATCATGCATGACAGATTGTTGAAAAGCTAATTCAAATTTTAATTTATTTTATGAGTTTTGAATTTTTTTCATATATGTCAATTTTCATACACTAAGGTATTTTTCATAAAATTTTACGAGTTTTTAACTTCCAATCAAGATCTTTTGCACCATTTCATTTCTAAAATTTTGCCTATGATCAATTAACATTAATTCCAATTTTATTTTGATTTTTGAAAATTTTATTTTATTTTATTTTATTTTATTTACTTTTTCCAACTAGTTTCATGCTAACTAGTTTATTTTCTCATCCAATTAATTTCTAAACAAGTTGGTTACATCCCAATTACCCATTACACGAGTTGATCAACTTCATCACAAGCTTGATAATAGAGTGGCTTGTAAGAAGACATAACAAGAGCATGGGTTTATCACAACAATTATGGTTATCCAACCTAGCAAGCCATCTTTATATAAAAAACAAAAAAAAAAGTAGGACCATTTGGCCACTCTATTTGGGCAGCAATTCCTCTATAAATAGAGGTGATTTTTCTTCATTAAGGACTTTTGAAAAAGAGAGAAAAAAATTGGAGTGAAAAAGAAAGAAAAAAAGAGAAAGAAATAAAGAAAAAAATAAAAATAAGATAAACTCTTGCCCCTTTGATTTTCAGCCAAGGTATTCACCTTCTTCTTTCTTATTTCTTGCTGATTTCATGGTCATTTTGTTGTAATATCACATTTATATATGTTGTCTTGTTTGATTTTTGGTAACTTGGCTGTTTTATGTTTGAAAGTTGGTGTTTTTATGCATGAAAATGGTGTAAACATGTGTTTGACTTGTTTTTCCATCATGAAAATTTTGTTTGCTTGATGAATCCCACCTTGGCCAAACCTAATCTTGAGTGGATGATGATGGTTTTGGTTAGTTTTAGCTTAGCATTGATATTAATAGATTGTTTTGTAACAAATGTTAAACTCTGGACCAAACCGAAAAAATAAAAAATTTTTGTTTTAACAAATCCTATGTCTGGCTGAATCTTAATGAGTATTTTTGCCAAGTTTTGTTGCTAATTTCCAAGCTGATTTCACGCCTTAATGATGTGCTTTCATGATGGTTTTGGTTGATTAAGGACAAAATTAGAAATGTCTAAAAGTTTAAGGACTAGTTTGCTAAAAAATAGAAAATTTTGTTTTATTGTCAAAGGATTTGACCAAAAGCTTCATGGATAACTTAAAAACTGATTTTGGGTATTTCATATTGTGCTCTTGGTATTTTTCACACTTTAGGGGGTATTTTACAATTTCTCAAAGTTTAGGGTCTAGTTTACAAATAATGGAATATTTTTTTGGTCAAAGGTGTTTGACCGAACCTTTTTATGGATGTTCTTCATGATTTACATGCTAATTTTTACCCGATTAATTATATTTTGTAGTGATTTAGGTTTTTTTTTTACTTAGGTACCTAAGTGTAAAATCGAGTAAGTTTAGGGACCCTTAGGGAAATTTGCCATTTTTAGGACAAAATGGTTATCTTTAGCTTGAAATCATCCGCTTAGATTATTCTAAATATTTTTACCATCCCATTGGTCCTTCGGTGAGGTGCTAAACATATAAAAACCTTTCATATTCTTTTGGTTCTCC
>JAQSVH010189607.1:0-12571 GCA_029448705.1 Adansonia digitata | reverse complement strand
CTATGTAAGTGGATTGGGATAAACCAAGTAGCCTTTTCAAGCTATCTCTATAGATCTTAATTCTCAAAATGTAAGCTGCTTCTTGCAAATCTTTCATGGAGAATTGTCTGGATAACCAGACCTTAGTGTCTTGTAGCATTGGTATGTCATTTTCTATGAGCAATATGTCATCAACAAATAGCACTAGAAAAATAATAACTTTTTGTTTTACCTTCTTGTAGATACAGGGATCATCAGGATTTTTTTATGAATCCAAATTCTTTAAATGCATCAAATCTGATATTCCAACTCTGTGAAGCTTGCTTTAGCCAATATATGGAATTTTTCAATCTATATACCTGATTTGGGTTTAACTTGGAAGTAAAACCATCATGTTATGTCATGTACACTTCCTATAGCAATTTTTACATCCATCTACATATCTTATATTTGTGATATATAGCTATACTAGCATAATCCGAATGGATTTTACCATGGCAATTGGTGAAAAGTTTCCTCACAATTAATGCATTCTACTTGATTATAAGCTTTTGCCACTGATATGGCCTTATACGTTTGTACGTTACCATCTATGTCAAATTTTCTCTTAAAGACCCACTTACACTTTATAGGTTTTATCCTTTTGGATAGATTAACCAAAGTCCATACTTGGTTGATTTCTATGGCATACATTTTGGATCTTATGGCTTCAAGCCATTTATCAGAGTCCATGCCTAACATTACTTCCTCGAAATTGGTAGGTTCAGTATCACAAGGCAAGTTTTCTCAATCCATGAGAAATCCATATCTTTCTAGAGCTTGCCTAATCTTGTCAGATCGATAGAATAGTTATGTCTAATGAACTTCAAGTTGAGCATTTAGTGGTATGACCATTGGCTTAAGTTCCATAAGAATGTATATTCATCATTCTTGAACTTTTTTAAGATCCGTGAACAGTCTCTCACTAGACCCTTTAAATAAAAACTCTTTCTTTAGAAAATGTCCATGTTTTGAAACAAACACCTTTTTCTCATTGGGATTATAAAAAATAGTATCCAATAGTTTTTTAGGTACCCTATAAGCTTGCATTTAACTAACTTGCTCCAAGATTATCAGTCACTTCCAATTTCACGTAAGTAGTGCATCCCCAAATCCTCGCATAAGAGAAATCTGAATTTTTACCTTTCCATATCTCATATGGTGTCTTGTCAATAGATTTGGATGGAACTTTATTTAAAAGGTGAGCAAGAGTTTATAAGGCATATTGCTAAAAGGATATTGGAAGGTCAGCCTTAGATGTCACAGAATGAACTATGTCTAATAATGTTTGATTTTTCTTTTCGAACACACTATTTTTATGTAGAGTTCTAGATGGAGTCCATTGTGACAGAATCTTATTCTTACTCAAATGATGCAAGAATTATTGACTTAAGATTTCTCCTCTTCAATCGAATCTAAGAGCTATAATACTTTTGCCAGTTTGTTTCTCTACTTTAGTCCTATACTTTTTAAACTTTGCAAAAGTTCAGACTTGTACTTCATTAGTACTCATACCCATACCTTAGGTAATCATCGATAAAGGTAATGAAGTAGGAATACGTATATCTAGCCATTATATTCATTGGTCCACATAAATCTGAATGTACTAAAACCAAAAAATCTGAAACCCTTTCACTTTTATCGGTGAAGGGAGTCTTACTCATTTTTCCAAGGAGATAACATTAGGCCCCTATCATAATGGCAATAAATATAAGCACAATTAAGAGATTTTATATTTATAGACCAAGATTGACATCCTGTAAAGCATCATGGCCACCTAACATTAGGGAATGTTAAGATGGTTTTGACAAGCCCTTTAGTGTTCAGTGTCTTAGTCTAATAAATATTCTTTCATCATATATCCTGAAATTAGCAAGAGCATGGTTCAATGTCTACTCTTAGCTCATTCCATATTAGTATGGAACCCTTACGTGTCAACTCCATAATTAATACTGCTTTGGCCAAGGACTTTGAGTTAACATAAGCCAAGTACATGTGAGATAAATCCCTTCATATCACTTAGGGTTATGAATCCTCCCTAGACCACCCATTCATCTACACTATGATTCATGCCACACCCAAACCATCCTACCATAAGCATACATCTACTATGGACTTATTTATGATGGAATCAAAGCATGACACTCCTTATACAAGATGACCTAGTGTCATAAGTCTAAGGATCACTTACATTATTGACACATGAGAATATTTCTATAGATACTTGAGTGAAATACCAATTAGAACTCTCACAGTGGATCATGTTAAGTGAAATTGTTACTATAATAAGCATCGATATAATGTCCCCAAATATCTCTATACTTCAACTTATGAGATCAATTGTATGCATCCTATATATGGAGGCTTAAATATGCCAATATTTGTGCATTGTCAATGTCGTATCTTAACAATACAATGACTACGAACATTTTAGAAATACGGCATTGATACATAAGGATCTCATAGTTATGACTCTTTATAATTCTCTTATAAGCCCAATGTGTTTTATGTGCTTTATCTATATAAGATATATAAAAAATTAAACAATTAAATCTTATGGACAAAAAAATACCTTTATTATATTAATTAAAATATAATGTTTGATTACATGAAATCACTAAATGCTAATGCTTTAAAAGCCATAATGATTAGCTTGAAAGGCTTACACTAATAACTATGGAAATGTTCTCACGCGCTAGTTGTATAACCAGTCCTTTGACTTAAGATCCTAAGACATCTTGTATAAGGAGTGTCATGCTTTGATTCCATCATGAATGGGTTTGCAATACATAGATGCCTATGGTAGGGTGGTTTTAGGTATGACATAAACCATCTAAAGGTGGTTGAGTGATCCAAAAATGATTTAGCACTTAAAGTGACATTAGGGATATATTTAATTTGTTCTTTGCTTTGGTTAACTTGATCAAGTTGCTGACCAATGCATGATGAATTTGGAAAAATTATTTCTCTAAATTCATAAAGTTAACCATAAGCTATAAGAACTAATATAGATTGATACATGAGTAAACATTGCACCAGCTTATGGTCTTTTTGGGATATTCAATGAAAAAATTGAATTGCACTAAAAGGCTAGTTATTAAAAGGTTTCTCTAAGATCATATTGACTCTTCAAAATTTGGATCATCATGATGGGTTGCTAGATCCCGCTCTTGATCTATGAATGTAATTTATTAGATAATTATATTTATTGCCAACAAGTTAGGAACCTAATGGGTCACACATAATAAGATGATATGTCAGATTAAAACCAAGATTTTTATGTATGATTTAATTAAATAAAAAGTATAATGAACATGACTTAATTGAATTAGTTGAATTGAGTATTATTAAAGACATAAATTAGGATTGTGAAATCTAATGAAAGATGTCTTAATATGGTATTAAAGATAAGAATGTTTTATTAAAATCATGTTTAATAATAGGCACGTAAATATGGATATCTTGGTTTTGGGTTGAATAATTACTTCTAGCAAATTAAATAATTATTTGATAATTATTTAATAATATGTACATGAAGTGAAATTGTTTTACTTAGGTGAGAATTTAATTAAAAATTAAATGTTGTTGTATGTAAATAGGGGTTGGCACAAAAGCCCTAATTATTAAGTCAAATGGTCATTGTTTTTTATTAATCCTATTTAGATAAGATAGAAGTTAGGCACAATAGTGATGGGCCTTATTGGTGCTAGATTAGGCTAAGATACTAAATAGTTAATGCTTGGGCCTAATCCTAAATGGATGAGGTAAAAGAGTTTTACCTGAATCCCTACCAAAGATGGCACCATCTATTTGGTATGGTAGGAATAGGTTCGATTGACCCATAAGTTAATCCTAACCTAATTTTAATTGTATAAATATATGTCTATAAGGGTTTTTAGGTCACTGATATACTTTTTGGCTATAAAAAAACCTAGGTGCCATTTCCCTTAAATCTCTAAGCCAGGTTAGTGCCAACCCTAGCTTTCTCTAAAGCACCGTGTGCAATTTTCTTGTTTAATGACTAAAAATCTTTCTTGATGTATAAAAAGTGAGAAAAACTATTTTTTAGCATGAGAAAAAGTAGCCGCCACCTATAAAAGGCAAAATATTATCTTTCCCACATCCCTACAGCCTCCTCATAGCCTTATCTCACATTTCTATGACTTCCCTCTAACTTCTTAAAACTATTTTATGTTCCATGAGATTGAAAGCAACTGTATCCTACTTTTGGTTAAGCCTTCTAGCTAGCATTGGAGAACCATTGGACCTTATAAAGGCTTGGTATGGGAAGTTCCTTTCAAAAGGACTGATTCGGTCAACAAGGCATTCCTAGGCTTTGGAATCAAACTCTTATCTTTCGAACATTTTCTGAATCCACTGAAGAGGAGACCTTTGGCTCTGAAGTTCATAGTTCATTTTGCTTTCAACAAGCTGACCCAAGTTGAGGGAAAGGGTTTGAATCCTATAGCCTACTCTCTTCTTAAGCTTACTCCTATGCTAAAAGAAAAGCCATATCGCGCGAGTACGCACGTCTATCACGTTTTTCAACTTGATTTGATGAGCAAAGTAGGTTTTCAGGTCTTCCTGGCCTTCTGAACTAGTTTTTAATATCCTTCCTATAGCCTTCTGCTTTCAGACTTCGACATTATAAACTAACTACTTGCCTTTGTTTATTGCTAACTCTAGCACTAGCTGCATATCTGAACTAGTAGTACCAACTGCTTCTGAAATGACTTTGCCATTCATTATTAAAGGAATCCGAAGGTAACTCTGCAACCTTCACATAGGGGATATATTATAAATAGGACATTTTTGTTGCTTGTAGCCTTAAAAAGGCATTAAAGTAACCAAGCCATAGCAATGATCATGCAAGGATCAACACACTCAAAGTTACAAGTTTCTGAGTAGGTAAGATTTTTGTGTCTTAAACTGCCAAAATTAACCACATTTACATCTCTACCTAAATACTAGGAAAATCTAGGCATTTTTTATTCAATTTTACTGCATATGTTTAATTTAGATTAGATATTTTATGTTTCTTTCAATAAGCATGAGCCTAGAGTTTCCCTTCATTATAGAGACTAAAGAAAAGTACATCCTCAAAATGGAATAAGTATGGTAGCATATGCCAAAGGAGACCTATAGTTTAGCTTTACATTCTAGTCTAATTTTAGAACTCAAGAATTGTTATTTTCCTCTAGCTATTACTAGAAACATCATTTCAATTTCTTATTCAATTATTTCACTTAATTTTAAAGGCAATAGTTGCTTTTTTTATTTAAATTATATATTTTATGGCACGAAAATGTTTAAAAATGGTTTCTATGTTCTTGAATTAAATTATATATTCTCAACATAAATAGCATGAAAACTAAATCAAAAAAACCTAATCAATCTTTTATGTGGCATTATAGACTAGATCATATCACTAAACTAGACTCAATAGGTTCCATAAACAATATTTTGATTCCTTTTATTATGAATCTAATGAAACTAGTAATCATGTTTACTAAGTAAAATGATCAAATTAGCTTTTAGTAAGTGTAGGGTTATGATGCTTAGGTGAAGTATACACAACTTGATAAGCTAAAAGCTAGATTGATAAATGTAAATTTATGGGATATTGCTTCTATCATCTTAAGGAATAACAAGTGTTTGTATCCAAACATGTTTTTCTTTATCGTAGAAAATTACAGTGAGAGTAAAATAAAATTGAAAAAGTTCAAGAAACTCAAATTGGTAGAGTAATAGAGCTAGAGCATATGGTTAATGCATCACATTCAAAACAAAAGGGTCAAAACACATAAGAACTTCATAGGTTACATAAGACTTAAAAAGCATCCAAAAGATGTTGATTTATTATGCACAAGGATGAATTAATCATAATTAATGATCCTACTTCCTACTTAAAAGCAATATCTATTTTGATTTTGAGAAATGAATAACACCATTAAATCTGAAAAGGTTCCATGTATACAAATTAAGTTTGGATTTGGTGGACACACATAAAAAGGATTAAACCGATAAAGGAAAATAGGTTTTCAAAAGGAAAATAGATGTGGATGGCAATGTACAAACATAAATATTTAAGCTAATAGCAAAAGATTATAATCAAAAGCAAGGGATTAATTTTAAAGATACCTTTTTTCCAATGTGACGGTAAAATCCATTACGATTATGGTTTGTTATTGGTTACATATCATGATTATAAGATCTAGTGTTAAAATTATTTTCTTAAATTACAAGTGAAAGTATGCATGAAACAAATCAAGGATTTTGAATCTAAACAAAATATATGGTATTCAAACTGCAAAGATCCATTGATAGACTTAAGTAAGCAAAATGGTTGGACATCAATTTTGATGAAGCGATAAAAGATAATGGATTCATTAGAAATGTAGATGAACCGTATGTATATTATAAGGTTAGTAAAATTGAAATCATTTTCATAATGCTATTTGTAAATGACATATTATTTAAAGAAAATGAGATATTAACGCTCCAATCCACTAAATTTTGGTTATTAAAGAATGTCTCTATTAAGCATTTGGAAGAAGTAACTTACCTGCTCAAAAAAAAGCTTCTTAAAGATATATTGTTAGAGCTATCACATTCTAAGAAAGTTACGCATGGAAGAATCCAAAAGAGATACTTGCTTAGGTTGCATGGCATAAATCTTTCCAAAGGTATGATCTTAAAATATAATATGCATCAGCAATTCAATTTATCATTTATGCAATGCTATGCATTAAACTAGATGTCATGTATATTTCCGCATAACAAGTCCATGTCAACTTGATCTAGGTGATCATCATTAGATAATGGTAAAAGCAATCCTTAAATACCTAAGAAAAACTAAGGTTTTTTTGTTAATGGAGGAATGGAGCTCTAAGGTGACAATTATTATGATATTAGCTTTCATGTTGACAATGACGATTATAAATCTCAGAATGGCTACATTTTTACTAAAAATAATGGAGTGATTTTTTGGAAGAATTCTAAATAAAGAACTATCGCAGATTTCAAAGCTAAAGCTAGAAACACTCTTACATTTAAAGTGTAGAAAAGATTGCTTAGATTAAAAAATTTATTACTAAACTAAAATTGGTTCCTACTACTGTTGACCTATTAATAATTTGTTATGATAATAATGAAGTTAATGTAAAAGAAAAAAAAAGGAATCAATGTCTCAACAAAGATCCAAACACTTATAAAAATGTTACCATCTTATAAGAGATTTTATCTCAAAAGTATATGTAAAGATAAAATAAGTTCTTATAGGGGATGGTACGGCTAATCCTCTTACCAAGCCATTATTCCAGCAAAAATATGATGAACATTTGCAGGAAGTCTCGAGACAGTGAGTAATCAGATTACAAAATTTTATAAAATAATTCATAAACTTTACAATAAAAACAAGTCATAAAGACAAAGTCGAGACTCTCTAAATCAGATCATCTTGCATGATCTTGATAAATCATTAAAATCAAGAATCCTAAAGAATTACTCAAGATTCAAACATACCTCAATCTTAAGATGTCTTTTAGCAATTCCATGACCCAAGAATATGTACACTGAGCCTAGTTATTGTAAACCAAAGCTATCTAAGCATCTAGCCTCTAATGGTTATCCACATAGGTGAGACAAAAAGCTTTCAATAAGGAGGAAACTTTATTCCTTAGAGCCATACTGGCCTTGTAGGTTTCAATAAACCTTCCCTTGCTCTTAAAAAACCTTGATTTGATAATTGAATTTGAGACAAATGATTTTCCTCTAGAAAGAACCAAGATTATGCAATCCCACCGTAAAGAAATTTAAAGATAACAAAAACTAAGGTTCTCAGTCTCTTTTGGCTACTCTTTTTCTCGAATAGGACTTCAATCATAGGCTTATATAGCTAGGGCTTAAAATTTTAATTTCATAGAAATTATAATTTTGCCCTTAGCCCATGTGAACTTATTCAAATTGGGACCATTACTTGTATTAGACATATTAGCCCAATCTCAATTTAGTTTATACTAATCACCCTCTATGTATGTGACCCATTAGGCCTCATCATCTAATCAATAAATATAAAATACTCAATTAAGAATATTTATATTTATAGACCAAGATTGGCATCTAGCAATGCATTATGGTCACTCAACATGCAAGGAGTGTCAATAAGGTTTTGACAAGCTTTTCAGTTTCAAATATCTTAGTGTAATAAGTATCTTTTTTATCATATATCTAGGAATTAGCAAGAATATGGTACAGTGTTTACTCTTAGCTTATTCCATATCAGTATGCAAACCTAATGTGTTAGCTTCATAATCAATATTCCTTTGGCCAAGGACTTTGAGTTAACACAAGTCAAGTCATGCTAGATATGTCCTCCCATATCACTTAAGGTGATGAATCCTTTCTAGACCACTCATTCACCTACCATATGATTCATGCCATACCCAAAACTACCCCACCATAAGCATCCATCTATTTCGGACCCATTCGATATAGGATTAGAGCATGCTACTCCTCATATGAGATGAGCTGCTATCATAAGTCTAAAGATCCTTATGTTACTGACACATGAGAGGATTCTATAGACACTTGAGTGAAATACAAAATGGAACTCTTATAATTAGTCATGTTCAGTGGACTTGTTACCATAACAAGAACTTGTATGATGTCCCTAAGTGTCTTTATATTTTAACTTATAAGATTAGTTACATGCATCACATACAGAGAGGCTTACATATATCACTCTTTGTGTATTGTTATATCTTGTCTTGACAATGCAATGACTAGCAATGATTTTAGAAAAACAGTTTTGATGCATAAGGATTTCATAATTGTAACTTTTTACAATTTGTACATAAGATATTTATAATAGTTATTAAATAAAATCTTATAAATAAAGAAATACCTTTATAACATTAATAAAATATAATGTTTGATTACAGAAAATCACTAAATCCAAATACCTTACAAGCCATAATGAGTTTATGCTAACAATCTATCATTAACACTAAAGCTAATCTCCTATATGTCTAAGCCCCATGCCCTTTATATGATGATCATATTTCTGCTAAGATAAAACTTTAGTGAAAGGATCAGTGAAGTTTTCTTTAATAGGTACTCATTCCATACTAACACCATGGCTTTCAATAATGTCTCCAATGACATGATATCACCATAACATGTGTTCAAATTTGTGATGAGACATTGGTTCCTTAGCTTACACTATGGCTCTATTGTTATTAGGTAACGATGCTTGAAACCATATCAAGTTCACTATATGAACTTACCCATCCAGCTTCATTCAAAATGGCCTTACACATAGGGATAAATCCCGCTTCAGTTGTTAAATCTATAGTCTTTTTCATGTTTGGAACCTTTCTAACTAACTATCGCACTATTAAGGGGAAATACAAAACCACTTTGCAATTTGCTATCAACCCTATCATATTAAAAGCTAGCATTAATATAACCCCTTAAAAGAGTTTAGCCCCTTTATAGATGTCCTTCCATCTAATGTTTTAGGACACAACTCTCTCAAGTAATGTATGCTATGTACCATAAGCAAGTTTCCCTTCTAAAGTTTTCCATGCTAAAACCACTTTAGCACCTTGCTTATCCAAATGGATTGGGATAAGCCAAACAGCCTTTTCGATTTATCTCTATAGATCTTAATTCCCATAATGCATGCTACTTCTCCCAATCCTTCATGAAAATTATTTGGACAACCAGATTTCAGTGGCTTGAAGCTTTGGTATGCCATTTCCTATGAGAAATACGTCATCAACATATAGCACCAAGAAAACAATAGCTTGCTTATTCACCTTCTTTTAAACACATAGCTTATCAGGATTCTTTCTAGAGCCAAATTCTTTAACTGCTTCATCAAATCTAATATTCTAACTTCATGAAGGTTACTTTGGTCCGTATATGGACTTTTTTAGTCTACATACCTTATTTCGATTTGACTTAGATGTAAAACCATCACGTTGTGTCAGATACACTTTCTTTGCAAATTCTCATTTAGGAATATATTTTTTACATCCATAGGCCATATCTCATAATCATGATAAAGCTACAGCAAGCATAATTAGAATAGATTTTACCATAGCAACTAGTGGAAAATTTTTCTCATAATCAATGCCTTTTACCTAATTATAACCTTTTGCTACTAATCTAGCCTTATTTATATGTCTATACATTGCCATTTATTTTAGCCTTTCTCTTAAAAACTCATTTGCACCCCATGGGTTTTATCCCTTTAGCTGGATTAACCAAAGCCCATACTTAGTTAACTTTCATGGCATCCATTTCAAATCTCATGGCTTTAAGCAAATTATTGGAATTAATGTCGACATTGCTTCCTTATAATTGGTAGGTTCAATATCATAAGGCAAGCTTTTTTGGTCCATGAGAAATCCATATCTTTTTAGAGCTTGCATAAACCTACTAGATCGACAGAGTAGTTGTGCCTTTTGAGCTTTAGGTTGAGCATCCTATGCTTTAACTGTTGGCTTAAGTTCCATAGGAATGTTTGTTTGTGGTTCTTAAACTTCTTCTAGATCAATTTTACTCCCACTAAACCTTTCACGTAGAAACTTTTTCTTAAGAAAATGTCCATGTTTTGAGACGAACACCTTTTGCTTATTAGGACTATAGAAATAGTATCCAATGATTTCTTTAGGATACCCTACAAACTTGCATTTGATTGATCTCACACCAAGCGTTTCAGTCGTTACACACTTCATGTAAGTAGTGCATCCTTAAATCTTTGTGCAAGATAAGTTTGGCTTTTTACTTTTCCATATCTCATATGGTGTCTTATCACTAGATATGGTTGGAACCTTATTTTAAAGATAAACAGTAATTTCCATGGCATATCTTTAAAAGGATATCGAAATGTCAACCTTAGACATCATGGAACGAACCATGTTTAACAAAGTTTAATTTCTCCTTTTAGACACTTGATTGTGTTGTGGAGTTCTAGATGGATGTCATTGTAGCAGAATCTCATTCTTAGCCAAATAATCCAAGAATTCTTGACTTAAGCATTCTCCTCCTCGATTGGATCTAAGAGATAGAATATTCTTACCAAATTGTTTTCTCCACTTCAGCCCTGTACTCTTTGAACTTTTCAAAAGTTTAAACTTGTACTTCATGAAATACACATACCCATACCTTGAGTAATCATCAATAAAGGTAATAAAGTAAGAATACCTATTTCTGGCCATTATATTCATTAGCCCATATACATCTAAATGTTCTAGGCCAAATAAATCCATAATTCTTTTACTTGTACCAATGAAGAGTGACTTGGTCATCTTACTAAGGAGACAACATTCACATGTTCCATATGATACATTATCTAATTGGTTTATATAGCCTTATTTCTAGAACTTGGCTATTTAGGTCTCATTGATATAGCCAAGTTTACAATGCTAGATATAGGCCTTACTTAGGTCATTACTCTTTGATTTCTTAACATTTATGTTGAACATATGCATTTTTGGATCTAATACATATAGCCTATTTTGTAGTGAGGTCAATCCATAGACCATCTCATTTAGGATAATCGTGCAACTATTGCTTTTCATCCTAAATTCAAAATTATCATTCGTATTAAGGTATGATATTGAAATGATATTTTTCAATAGAGATGGCAAAATGAACTTGAACCCAAAAACCTATTCAAAAAACCCAAGCATAAGCCCGAACCAAACCCGATTTGACCAAAAAGTCAATAGCTCGAACCTGAGAAAACCCAATCTCAAAATGATCCAAACCCGAAAAAACCTTAACCTGAAAGAACCCAAACCTGAAATAACCTGAACTAGAAAAAACCCAAACTTGAATTTAATACAAAAATAAATATGAAGTAAATATAATTAAATAATTTTTTACAAATCAAAACTTTAATCGTGAATTTTATTTTAATACTATTTTAATAATTTAATTAAATATTAAAAACTTAATTTATATTTTAAATATGATTAAACTTGCTCATGGGTTGGGTCAGGCTGGGGCCTAAATTTTTTTTAAAATCCTAAGCCCAAGCCCTTATTTAACGTGCCCAGACCTGCCTATCTAAGCTAGAGCTACTATTCATCACATTAAAAAATATTTTATCAATATTTATATATTTTATAACAAAATTTCAATAAAATATATTAATTTAAAATCACTGTTCTGAGTCAGGCTGGGCTGGTCTAAAACAAAAATATAAGAATTTGACCCTATGCCTGATTAGGCTGGGTGGGTAGCCCAACCCTTGAGTAGGTCTATATATGATAAAATATTAATTTATCAAAAAGTAAATCATATCATAAGTTTTAAAAACATCGTCAATAAAGTATATCATCCATTTATCACACTTTTTTAATTTAATTAATTAAACTTATTAAATATTGACAGTTTATGTATGCTAGTACTAAAATTTTAAATATTTAGTTGAATATTATTTTATAATAATAATAACAAGATTATTATTATTATTATTATTTCAAGTAATGATAATTAGAATCTGATAATAGTATAACAAAGTAATAAGATAAATTAA
>JAQSVH010189597.1:0-17963 GCA_029448705.1 Adansonia digitata | reverse complement strand
AAAATACTAATCTTGAAAATATTTAAACACAAGCTAATTAAGCTTAAGTTTTAGTTATATCAAAATTAAGATTAATTTAAAGCTAATATAGCTAACATAAACATTGGCTACCAACTCCGTATGGAACTATCATAAACCACTCACCAA
This sequence comes from Adansonia digitata, assembly GCA_029448705.1. Classification (NCBI taxonomy): domain Eukaryota; kingdom Viridiplantae; phylum Streptophyta; class Magnoliopsida; order Malvales; family Malvaceae; genus Adansonia; species Adansonia digitata. The sequence continues at coordinate 17,816 of JAQSVH010189597.1, read as the reverse complement.
CCATGTTTACTGATTTAACTACTAATTATGCAATTCCTCATAGAATTCTCTTTGTTGTCTATAAGCTTTTAAAAATAGCTTATAAATTAGTGCACTTTTGCAACTTATTTCTATTCATACCATGGAGCTCATAATAATTTCCTAAACTTCCCATTCATACCAATTTTTTAGATCAACTTAGCTTTCATTAGAGCTTCCCAAACCACTTTAAAAGGAGCCTTTACCATATCCATACCCATTTTTATCCTACATGCATTTTGCACCATCACCATATTCACTTTAGGCTCAAGATGATTAGGCAATGTGTTTTTAGCAACATTAAGATTTGGTTTGGTTTCAAACTTTAGCTTACTAGCATTAATGAAATCTTGAACCCTTCTCTTGAATGCTGGATAGTTTTCTATCGAATATCTTTATGCTTCCTTATGATGCTTACACGTAGCATTGGCATTATACCATTTCAGGTAAGGGGGCTATAAGGGTGTGACATAGATTGGTGCTATTAACTATCCCAAAAGCAACCGTGGGTATAGGTCATGATAAGACATCAAGTTAGGCTAAATTATTGTCTATTGTAAGCTAGTCTAATGGGTCAAGGGTTATTCACAATGTTGTAAGTATTTTGGGTACTATGGTTACTATTTTACGGATACATGTATGTCGAATTATAAGCAACATTATATAAGGGCTAAGGAGTAAACAAGTAAGAAGTCGAGCTCAACCCAAACATTGTAGAGTAGTATAGATAGTAAAGTACAAGATTCTTACATGCACCATGATCAATGCTAATAGCATTAGCTTTTTTTCCTTATTTTTACCTAAGACTAGTTTCTTTCTCGAAGATTCTTCGCTTAACATCTTGTCACTTTTAATAGCACCCTTAATCACTTCTCTAGGTAACACCATATCTATAACATTTTTAGTGGCATTAACAACTAGTCTCTCATAAAATGGAGCTTTCAATGTGATAATGAAAATAATAATCATCTTTTTCTTGGTCAAAGGAAGAATCACTTGCGGGCCTTTTCCTACCACATTAAGCATATTGTCTAAAACTTTCACAGACTTCTTCTCCATGTTCTACAATGACAATTAGTCAAGAGCCTAATCCATGACATGCTTATAGTCCAAAAAAGCCTAAGCCAAATCCGACCAAGTTTAAATCTTGGTTATATCCAACCCTACAAACCACCAAGCTGCAGCAGCTGGTAAACTATTCTGAAAGCAATAGATCAAAACTTGTCATTGTTCTCGTACCTTGCCATCTTGCAATAATACATCCCAGTGTAAGTAGATGGGCACATAGTACCATTAAACTTTTCAAACTTTAACATTTTGAATTTTAAAGGAATGACCAAGCTAAACACTAAACCCAACTATTTAGCATCCATACTCTAAATTTATCTATTCCTTCTATAGTTCTCAGTCTCTTCTCTATGACCTGCAACTACACCTATTCCTTTTTAGCAAGCTTGATGCTTTTGTTAGAAGCCTATCTGACTCAACAGACTCATCTAAATTAAGAACCAATGGGCTTGCCAAAGTTGATCCAAAATTCAACCTTATGTTAATAATCAGTTATGCCATTAAATCTTCAAAATGCCCATGCACCATAGAAGCAATTCTAACAGACGGTAGGGATTAACAAATTTAAACTAGAGGTACTGCATTTTCTATTCGTGCATTATTCATAGAGTCGGTGGATTTTTCTTTAGGTCAATATTTTTGGTCCCAAAACCTAACTTGCTCATTCCCTTTAGTAGCTTAATGTCATCAACTCCATGATCTTGGCCAATTGCAACCTAAGTTCCTTTTGACCCTTTATCATTTTTTCTAAGTTTCCTTCATCTTTTCCATCCTAGTTACTAAATCATTCTCCATATTTTTAAGTTAGGATCGAGTTATATATCTCTTCTAACCTAGTATATTTATACTTTTTCCTAAGTTTGTAATTTTTTCCCTTAGAAAATGACATCAGATTTTAGAATCCAATATTATGGTTATTATGCATGCTATAACTTGAATGAAAATGCATCCATATAAAAAGAATGAGTTAGTATGAATGCAATGACATGAATATTATGCAAACATGTCGAAGGCATTGGCTAAGTTAACAACTCCAATAAAAAATTGCCATCAATATCCGTATCAGTTATTGTATCAAGAAAACCAAGTTTAGATATCTATTTAATGCAAAAACCATATGAATTACATCCTTTAAAACTATTTCGAGAAATGTCCATCCATCAACAAAATGCTCTATTTTTGCTTTTTTTTCTTTATAAGAACATCAGGTACCGATGGAGATTCAGGTTTCACCTTGATGTCACTATAAACTGTAATCAAGCAAGAGCATAGTCATTTTTCTTCTGGCTCATAACAGGTTAGTTGAAAGCTTGACTACCTGTTTAGCACTCTTTTTGGCTCTGCCTCTCCATAAGTCCATTTTCTTGTTTAGTTTTGACATCTCGAATTCCCAACTTTTGGATGTTTTATCAACCTTAGCATTTTTTTAGAGTAAGCCTAGTTGTTTGTTATCTTGATGCCAATCTTTTATACCTCGCCTGGCATTATCTTTTCATTTGCAGAGCTCTTTCAATTGTTGCTCAAATTTAACTTTAACTACCCATTTTTGAACCAAGCAATCTCTAACTAAAACACTACTTGCTCTAACTCAAATTCTTTCTTTAATAGTTTAACCTTAGACAGTGACTTCATGCCGAAAGAACCACATCCTTGTCCAAAAGCAAAACAATATCATTGACATAACTATCTCTTTTAACCTCATAAGTTGGAGTCATATCATCCTAATATCGAGCCAACTGCATATGATAAGTCATTCTCTATTCATTAGCTATGGCTTATATTTTCTTTAGATAACCATTTCCTCCATATGCAAAATTGAACTCACCCAGATTATGAGTTGAAGGAATGAACTATTAGGATTTGAACTGCCTTTAAACTAGTGAAGGAGCATAGCTAATACATCCTGAGATATCTAGCAAGGGTCCAATGTCAGTGTCCACATCAATATAACATAAATTGAGAAAGCATCCATGATGTTCTCCACATAATATTATCTTTCTTTAGGTTCCAAAATACTAACACCCATTGATTTTCATTATAATTCCTTAGCCAATTCTTCCTAAGGAACTCAGTAATAGGTGAGAATAACAGGCGCACATTTGGATATCGGTATCTTTTTAGAAGTGACTATGGATCCACATCTGTAAAAATGGTGCACAATCAAGAAATATGTTCTCAACCTTTTTTTAAAAAAATTTAAAGGATTGTATCGTCTCAACTAAGGTCACCGTAGCTAGGTTAATTTATACTTTAATTAATCAAAGAAATCAACTGCTGCAACATTAATTTACCCAAGAGTAATAAAAAATATCACCAATCTATAAATAGCTAATGTAAAGATATCCTTTTTCTTTTTCAGGTCCAAGCAATCATCCATCAGATCTCGTAACCTATGCCACGATATGCAATCACTCTGACCCTTTCAGATAAAATATACCCTAATCCGAGCCTTAGATGTCCTAATGATATTGGCCAATCATCTCTCTAATGTTATGGATTAGACTCTTTAACTTACACTCGATCGAGAATGGTACGTTCAATATGCAACAAAGTGGTGTATTCCTTAATTTTTGAAACCATCTCCTTAAAGCAACCCTTGGTCTATCCTAACCTGAACTAATAATGTTGTATGCTATACTTTCTATGAACATATCTTTTTCAGGCAGTCCCATTAATCCCAAGTGGCTCATAAATCCAACAAGTCATTCTATCAAAACTCAATGCTGACTCAAGCCAAAAAAGGCAAGACATACGTGACCTTCAAAGTATTCTCGTGTTACTTTTGAATTCTTTCTAACCAATCTTTCACAAAGAATTTTTTTTCTATCGAGACTATACGTTCCCCTATATCAGCTAACCCTTAAGATGGACATTATTCCTTTTATACCAATAGCCTTTAAATGTATTAATAGTGATGTTAAAATGCATGCAAAGGAAACCAATAAGACAAACAAAATCACAGATTAGTCTATATAATAATTCATATATTTTGAATGGTCCCAAAAAGTTTATTCTTGGACTTCATAGCCTTTTTGGAATTGAAAGGTCACATTATTTCTAAAAGGCTAGCCCCATTGATATGTGGTCCTAATTTAAGGTTTCAATTCCCTTTAGGATACTTTTCTCAAAACTGAGCTATCATGATGTTTCTAATGTCACATTAGCCACCAATCTGATAGCATAATAGTATGTTCAAACATTCTTGACACTATTACTTTCATGATGAAAAAATCTAAGGTGTCCTTTCAGCTCAGCTAGGTTTTTTCAGACAGAATTTAGTTATCAACCCAATAGCCAAACAGTGAGTTAGAATCAGTATAAATATAAACTCATACTGATAGGGCGACAATTGTTTAGAGTGATAAAGTTCATTCAATACTACTCAAGATCTAAACTTGAAAAAAAAATAAAGTGAGAGAAAGTTAGAACCTTAAACCAGATTTACTTAAACTTTAGGTTCTTCTAGACTTTCGATATGGTTAACAAAATTTTTCTTCTATGTCTTGTTATATTCATGTTTAAGATGACCTCTAACACATGCAATCCCTAAATCTTTCTCCTTACTCGATAAGGACAGTCACACCGATCTTAAGCCCATCACAGGTTTAGTGGAATTGGTTTGATCCAGTGACAACACTACTCATGTTTATACAAATGAATCAAGAAAACATGAGCAACAAACCCTAAGGGCTTTGGCCAACCAAACAAATTGTTAATCATGCGATCGGTTAATAATCCTATATATCTTAAAATAGGTTCTATATCTCCCCTCACGATACTTAATAGAGAGTCTAATTCATATGCTAATGCAGTGTGTGCCAAGAAAAGCACTAAACCTTAATCTTACTTTATTCTATATATATGTTAATCATATTGCTTATTTTTTATAAGCAAGCACAACATCATATTTTATTTAGGCACTACAACATGGTTAGTGCATATAGTAACATCCACAACAATCAACTAATTAATCCAAAAATCATAAGAATAAATATCAAGGGGATTATAATTGAACATCGACTAAAATTGAGAAAAATTGAAACTCAGATAACGACTGACTGGTTTGATACCTAACTCTCCAATGTCCTTAATAGAGTCACCAAAAAGATATCACAATAGATCAAGATATGAACCTCAATATATCAAAGCAAACAACACTTCGAATCATTATAAGGCCTTAGCGGGTCAGACGAATCATGCATCTGAACCTCTTATACCAAAATAAGAGAGTGACTGAGTTAAAGATCACCACCAATCCTTTTTGCTATGTTTGATAGGTCACCTATTAAAACGATTCACTAAAAAGTTATGAAACCTAAAGGAACGATTTTACGATCTGCGTATACTAAAAATCTATAAAGTTGGGCTCAGGAGTCGGTTACACCATAAGTAAGGACTTTACTCCTCTTGTGTTGCGCAATAATTGGTACCAACTAACCTCACGTATCCTAACTTGTGTTCCACAATTTCAGTCATATGTATTCAATCATAATCCCTTTTTTATTCATTAAAATCAAACAAATATAACTAGAAATTGTATCTTGGAACTCTTATCATGATTAGCTCGAATTTACAACCGATTTAGAGAAAAAAATCATTTATAATGGAAAAATTCCATAAAAGTACTTCAATCTAAAAGTATTCACTAATATGACTACATTTTCAATACTATTTATCAAATTTGACTCCATTTAGAATAAATCACAAATAATAAATTTGGATGAAATTAAAGAAATTACAACTTTAAAAACAATATTAAAAATCATTTTCCATAATTCAACTTGAAAGCTTTAATTTGAGCCACAAGGACCTTTTATAGTACACATCTAAACCTACTCGCACATTAGCATGACTTCCAAAATCAATTTCGAGGCATCTAATTGCCTTAAAATAATAGATAGTAAACTCGGAGAAAACTGAAATAGGAGTAGATTTGACCTTTTTGAATTTCTAAATTTATTTTGGATTATTCCGATCACATAAAATCATTAAATTAAATTCTATGAATGTTGACTCACTATATTTCAACCTAAAAAATTCCAAAAATGCTAAAAAATTATTTTAATTGTCACATAAACTGTTTAATTAGATGTTATTGTATTGTACAACATGTCTAACCAGCCTACCTTCTAGATTTCTTTCCCAATTTGTCTGAAATACCCATCGAACGAGCCATACATGCTTGGAAAGCTATTCATTCTAATTTATCTAAAAATATGAGACAAATTCACAAAAATGACTATTCTCATCAAAAATAGTTTGTATTACTAATTAGGCACTGAAATAGAGCCATGTGAACAGCTCATGTTCTAAGATTTATTTTTATATTTATTCGATCACAAAATCAAACATATCAAAAGTCTATTACATAGCCTAATCCATGAGAATTACAAGAAAAAAACTAACAAAAATTCATAAGGTCTATGACCTAGTAGAAATATCTCTTTTTTACATAGACTATTGTTCAAGACTACAATAGTAGCTTTGACACAACTTGTAAGTGATGAAGCATTTTGGCAGGTTTTTAGAACACATTTTTGGATGTTCGAACATCCAGCAACCAATCCAAATAGACTTCATGAATGTTCTATATGAGGAAATAACAATGATTTCTAGGTGCCAACCCCTAGAGTTATGTTTTCCGACATTAACAATATGCTTCGCAGTTGTGCAGATGTCTCCACTTTTATTGCTTTTATTCATTACTATTTATTCTTAACAAGTGAGAGGCACACCAATGCCACTAACTTTTGTGTGTAACCAGCGACTAGAGTGACACTAAACAACACAATTTGACTTACCTAAACTCTAGCTAATGACCCACATTAAACCTTGCCAAGGTTAAACTCAACAAAGCATGTTTTAACACTTAAAAATATTTTTATTTGCACCCTATCAGCTCTAAATCAAACCATTTTATTTAATATCCCCAAATTACTCATTAAAAAACTTATTAAACAAAACCAAATCTTGGCTCACCTATTGATTAGGTGAACCAATCTTGCCCTTGGGGGATTTTTTGAGAAAACAAAGTTTATGCACATCCTAAACACCCAAACATGCATTTTATCGAACATGTAGAATACTAACTTATAATTTTGGCAACTAATCATCCATAAACCTATTCTAAACATAAATTGGCCTTACTGAACCTATCTAAAGGTAATCATGCTCATCTAAACGTCATTTTCTCATTAAGAACTCCTTAATTAACAATCAAACACAAGAAAACAAGCTTCAGTATAATATAAGCATCAAGATTAACAATCAAAACACTATTTCAATCATTTGAGCTCGACAATTGAACAACTGAGCTTATGAATTCATTCAATTAAGCATCAATTTTAGCTTAGCTAAGTTCAAATCAACTTAATTCATCTAGATTTGACCAATTAAGCATCAATTATGTAAAGCCTACTTAAGCACACCCAAGAAACTAAGGTGGTTGAAACCTAGCTAATATTTTCTAGCTTGTTGAATGCTTTGCCTAGTTCAAGAACCTATAATTGCTTCATTTAACATAAGATTCATGTTTTAATCACCTAGATTTTAGTTTAAATCAGCTTAAAATAGCTCAAATAACAAGAGTATGCAATGGAGCATAAATTAAGCTCAAGATCATCTTAATCTAAGCTAGCTGAACTTAAGGCCAAGTTTCTAAAGGTGTTTAATCTATTCATTAAGCTAGAGAATCATGATTTCTTCAACTAAACTTGATAATTTCAACTTAATATTATTAAATCCTAGCTTATTTAAAATTAAATCATTAAAATCTTAAGAAATTAGGTTGGCCAAAACCTAAATCTAGAGAGATAATGCTATTTGAACACTTTATCAAGCTTATTAATCATGATTCAAGCTAGATTTCAACAATTAATCATAAGAACAAGCTTTAAAGAATAGGAAATCAAGTAAATCATAGCTCAAATCAAGATGCTAACATAAGATCATCATGAATCATCAAAGTTGAAACAAGTAGAGCATGAAATCTCTATGGCCTAACTCATATAAGCATGGACAGGCATAAATCAATCATCAAACGTGCTGATTAACTTGAAATTAAATAGAAAAGTTAGAGATTATAGCTATTCTAAGCTTGACCTTATCCCAAAAATGATAAGAGCTTAAGAGAAAAATGAATATTCTAGATTTTTTAAAATTTTATATGTGTTTAAAAATTGTGATAATAAAGATATTCACCCTTATTTATAGGCCTTAAAGTTGATGATTTAAGTTTAAATCACCTTAGAGTGATCTTAACTTAATCACTAACCTCCTCACAAAATTAATGAAAAATTACATTAATACCCTTAATGAATGGATAATCAAAATTCACATATTTATCACATGGTGAATTCAACCACGGCTTAATTCTATGTTAGTTTTGTACAAATTTTTATGTCATTCAATTGATCATGATTTGTCTATGTAAAAATACAATTAAATGTTCCATCCTGTAATAAAAATGTCCTAATGATTTTCTCTAAAAAAAATTTGAATTTTCTATCCTAGACCTCTTAGATTAAGCCCTCAAGAATTCCTAGCATTTAAATTCATAAGGTCTTTCCAAGACCTGATCCGATTACACTTTCTTAACCTAAAGTCCATGTTCATTTTCATTTTGGTGCAACCAATTTTGAAATCCAAGTTGTGGAACTTTTCCAATTTTAAAATCTAACTCTAAGCTAAAAAGTTAACGTTCCTTACAGTTGACTTTTGTCACTTTTTTGACTTTTGATTTAAACTTCTAAATTCAGTCTCATTTTCATCCAAATGACCTTAATAACCACTCTTATCACCTTAAAAGACACATCCCAATCAACTTTTAAAATTCTCGAATTTTTAAGACTTAGGTCCCAATTTTTTCTAACCCAGTACCTACCTTCTCAATTGGACAATTAAGCCCAAATGTGTTATTATGTTAAACTAAGCTCATAGAAACCAACCAACACCTCAGTTGTATTTTTTAATCATCTATAACTCATTTGAAAAGATCCAAACCTAGAAAAATCTATTCAACCCCTAAAATAAAAAAAAATCAAAATAAGGCGTCTATGAATGCCCTTTTTTTTTATTTCTTGAGAAAAATTTCATTTTATTATTTTTCTCTCACTACATTCAAAGTATTGTTTTAATCCCCTATGACAATTTCTAAGCATATTTCTTTTTTGGCGTAAATAGTAGGTTACTTTTTGTCAATACTAAATTATAATATAATTTTTATTTCTATTAAATTAATAGTCCATATCTCTCTTTATATGTATTCATTTTTTTCAAATGTTTGCCTTCACATCTACATAAATATAAATTTATTTTAAAAACAAAACGTATTTAAAGTTTGTCATTAGTAAAAATTTTAAACATTGATCATTACACTAGTTTTTGAATATGTGTAAAGTTGAGGGATTTATGAACTTTACTTTTTTTGCAGATTAATTATTGGTTTAATTAAGTCTAATTTAAGCTAAAGGATTATTATAATTTGCTTTTATGGAACTCATAGCTGCTTCTTAGCTTTGCAAATTTTATAATATTTGATTGCTATTTGTATTTTATTCCTTTTTTTTCCTAATGGTTATGACACCTAATTTTGTTCGAGCTCTCTTTCTTGACATTCTAAAAATACCTGAGAACAAGATTTTAGTGGCCATCCAATGAGGGTTGACTTCTTAGGTTGGATTGGATGTTTCCAAAACCTTTTCAATCCTATATAAATAACCACAAATGCATGTGACAAAATAGCAACGTTTCAAGGGTCGTACATAACAAATCTCAGAAAAATAAATCAAACATCAAGGAAAAAATTTAATTTTTAACTTTATACTTCTAAAATTTTGAAATTTATTTTTGCTGATATTATTACGGTTAAATTTCTTATTTTTAGAAAATTTTCTTGTATTTTTCATAAAACATTGCAAGTTAATTATCATATACTTTTACCAATAACCTTGCAATATTTATGCCAAAACTCACTCTGAAAAATCAAAAATATTCAAGGAAAAATTCTTATTGGCATTTTTTACTATGAGGTATCAAGTTGTTAATTTTGGGACTTAAATTTGAATTTTTCACAATATCACAAGTATTAAACTTGTAAAATTTTTCTCATAAACATTCTTTCGGATTTCAAGTTTTCATATTTATTATTTTCATAAATTAATGTTTTAATTAATATATCAAACAAATTTATTTTCATAAAATTTGAACATCTTTTTGAAAATTTTTTGTTTCCAAGATACGAAGTTTTCTACTTTGTGAATTTTTTAGGGGGATTTTTCTAAGTTTATAGTTTTTAAAATTCTTTAAATATTATCGTTTAATTTATATGGAATCAGTTTTCCAAAATTTAATTTAGTTTATTAGTTTTTATTGGGATTTTCTCATTTACAAGATACAAAATTTTCTACTTTGTAAATTTTTTTGATAGGATTTTTTCAAGTCTATAATTTTTAAAATTATTTAAGTATTATCAACAAATTCATATTAAATGAGTTTGTGAAAAATTAATTTATTTTATGAGTTTACATAAAAGAATTTTCCCTAGCAAGAGTTTTTCTCGAGAAATTTTATGAGTTTATAAATTTTATAGGTTTTTCCTTGAACATTAAAGCTAATTTTGTTATTAGACTAAATTAGATTGATCATATGAAATTTTATTTCAAATACATAATTTTTAATTTTTACAATTTAATCCTTTTAATTAATTTTTAGGATATAATTTTACATCTTATATAAAAATCACCGAAAATTCTCTAGAGCTTGATGATGTCATGGATGACATAATTCACAAAATGACAAAACTAATTAATTTAAATCAAGTCAAATTAAAAGTAATTATTACATTAAATAAATAAATAAATAAAAGAAAAGACTAGAAGGCTTTCGGCCAATGGCTTTTACTTCAGCCCTTAGCCGACTCTGTCCCCTATAAATAAGGAAAGTTTGGTTTCAAATGAGGCTTTGGTTATTTTGGCACAAAAAACACTAAAAAAAAACAAAAAAAGTTCTTAAGTTTCTAAGGTTTTCTAAGGTAATCCTCTTCCAACATTTTTCATTTTTGTTAATTTCATCTTTGAATGTTCATTTTAGTGAGTTTTATGATTGCTTGAGCTCATGGATTTCATTCCATATTGAAAGGCAAGCATGAAGACCATGAACAAAGTCTATATAATTTGTTGATATAATTGATTTTTATTGTATTTGTGTTGATTTTCATTATAATTTGTATTTATTAGTAGAAATGATATTATCTTCATGAATATATGTTTTGTAATATTTATCAAGCCATGATTATGTTGATTCATGCTGAAATATTAGTGATTTCATGTGCTTTGAGCTTGGTAAAGGCTTGTTTGTGTTTACCATATTATTTACAAAATTTTATGATGAAAAAAAACCTTGTTTTGGTGATATCCATGCCTTGGCCAAATCTAATAGGGATCATTTATGATGTTTCTATGCTTAACTTTGTGATGATTTCATTTTTTAGATTATTTTGTAATATTAAAAAATTTAAGGACTAAATTGTAAAATATGAAAATATTTTTTAGGAAATTCTTGCTTGGCCAAAGGCCATTAGTATCATGTGAGGAGTATTTCTTGTGTATTCTAACATGTTTTAGGCATTTTTAACATTTAGGGGACTTTTTGTAATTTTAAAAAGTTTGAGGACTAATTTGCAAAATGTGAAAAAATTTGTTTCATTGCCATAAATGTTTGGCCAAATCATTTTCATGATTTTTGGTGTGGTTTTTGTAATTTTTTATGCTGTGTTTTATGTTAATTTATGATTTGTCATTATATAGGGACTAAATTGAAAAAATAGAAAAGTTTTAAATTCATTAGGAAAATCATTCATTTAAGGGTATTTTAGTCATTTTAAAGATTTCTAAAATTCCTATGATTTTTTTAGGGGTGTAGAAATTATGAAAAGTTTTCGTATTATTTTAAATTTTCGTTAGGGTACGAAATACAATTTTGAAAAGTATAGCGACTTATTTGCAAAATTGCAAAATTTTTGTTCCAAGGCCATAGGTGCATGGCCAAATTAATTATGTGACCATTGGTATGGTTTTCATGATTTTTTGTAATGTGTTTTATTTATTTCATGTAGGGACTAAATTGCAAAGTTAAAAAATTTCAGGTATCATTTAAAAAACTTTATATTTTAGGGTTAATTTGATATTTTTGATATTTTTAAAATATTTATAGTGTTCCTTCTGCCTACCAGAAGGGTGTAAAAATTATTAAAACTTTTTGTATTCTTCTAATTTTTTGTTAGGGTACAAAATATAATTTTGAAAAGTTTAGGTACCTATTAGTAAGTTTTGCATTTTAGGTCAATCATATATTTAAATCATTCATGGATGGTATAAATGTCACTTTATATCAACTACGAGTCCTCTAGGTTACCGAGATACTTATAGGTCGAAGGTACACTTTAAGCGTATTTTAGTAATTTTATTAGAACTAAGTCCTATGTGATCACTGAGCTACTTTTATGTCGAAGGTGTACAATAGGAATAGGTTCGTTTATTTAAGATGTCATCAAGCCCTTGGTTATGGGATACTTATATGTTAAAGGTACATCCTAAGGGTATTTTAATAATTTTCTCCAGAATCAAATCCTTTATGATCATCGGGATACATATATGTTGAAGGTGCATAATAAGGATAGGTTCATCTTTTTATAAAGTTGTCGAGTCCTTTAGGGTCATTGGGATACTTCTATATTGAAGGTAGAACTTAGGAGCTTTTTAGTAATCTACATTAGAACCAAATCCTATGTGATCACTAAAATACTTCTACATCGAAGGTGCATAGTATGAATATGTTCATTTATTTATATAGTCTTAGAATCTTCTAAAGTCCTTGGATACTTTTATATCGAAGGTACTCCTTAATGACATTTCATTAATTTATTTTTAAACCAAGTTTTTTGGGGTCATCGAGATACTTTTAGGTCAAAGGTATACTTTAGAGGATATGTTGGCCATTTCGACTAAATCAAAGTCCATAGAGGTTTCATAAGTGTAGTTGATACCAAGTCCTAGGACAAATTTTAATTAATATTATTGATAAATGAGAATATTCGCAAATTAAGGAAATGTCTTTGATATTAAAATAGTATGTGGGATTTCTCCTAGCATACGACAGAAGTTCTACGGATTATTTTAATAACGAGATATTCTTTTAAAAATGAAAGTTAGGATTCTTTTGAATTTAAAAAAAAATAAAACCTTTTGCATTCCTCTGGCCCTCCAGCTCTCAAAATCTTTTGTATTCCACCAGTTCTCCAGTAGGGTACGAAAGAGAATGATAAGACACAAATACATGAATTGCCAAATCTACTTGTCCTCCATCCTATACAATAACAATACTGCTATAAATTATTAATTATAAGCCATTTCAAACAAGCTTGAATATTTTATGTATTTGGTGCAAAAGGAGCATAATTTTGACTGCATAATTTTAGTCTAATTTGTTTTGCTACTGGCCTAATATTCTGTTTAGAATATAAATACATATAATATGGCTATTTCTCAAATATTTTGATTTTGAAAGAATATAAGTATTAGCATTATACTTAAAACCAAATAAACTTTAATAAATATTTTGATAAAAAAATTTCATCACACTTATACGTGTTTGTCGAATTGCTGGTCATAGTAAATGATTGATATTATGGGGTATATTATGGAATATTTTGATTATGATTACAGGATTGTAATCTCCATAATATGTTATTAGATTGACCATAACGAACAATTTCTTAATATCAGATTATGATTACAGGATCATAATCTTCATAATATTCTAATTACAAATACAATTTCAAGATTGTAATCTGCTAATTTGATTATGTATAATCAACGCAGACCTAGCTTAATGCTCGTATAAAGGCCATAGCATTCTCATTGTAAATTACTAAATTGAACAAGAAAAGTAAACATTTCTCTATATTTATGCTATTCTCTCTCTCTCTCTCTCTCTCTCTCTCTCTCTCTCTCTCTTATAGCTATAATTATTATTGCTTTTTTTGCAAACCAATTTCACAATACTTTATCTGCATGACTACTCCAAAGGTAAGAAAATTGATAAGTCAATTGTGTTTTATTTTTTATTCAATTAATTTGTATCTTCATGAAGATACTAATAATTTACTTTGATAAATAACACATACTACTTTAAAAAAAATAACAAAAGCAATGATAATTTGATGTTTACCCAACTATTAGCAAGCTTTAGGCCATCAAAATAGTTGTTTACCTAGCCTGAAGCTAGTTTAAAATATATATATTGACGAAAAAGCACCATTAAAGCTTAAAATAGCCAAAAAAGTTTGAAAAGCTTAAATCTTAGTTTCATTGGATCTTGAAGAATCTGATCTCTGCACCATCAGTTATGGCTAAATTCTTAAATCAAAGAAACCCCAAAACTTGAAACCCTTGAACCTTCATTCTCGATGAACAATGTCATCCCTTGGTCAAACAAGATTAAACCTAAAGTGGTGGCAAGGTACTCAACCTAGCCGTAATCACAAATGACCTCAAAACTACCAAATGTGGTTTATTACGAGAAAACCCCTAAGGTTTCAAGATTGGGACTAGTTTGCAATTTGCCCAAAAAGTTAAAGAAATTTTTCTAAATTTAAAAGAATCACTCTTGACACCAGAAGTTGTCAAATTCACTTATGAATATCCAAATTTGATTTATTACATGTACATTTATTTAACATCTATTGTGTTATTTATTTGACATCTAAAGGTGTCTAATTTGTGGTTTTTTTTTATGTGCAAACTATGGCTAACATTAAGAAGCCTAAATTCCGTATCATTGATGTGAATGGATCCAACTACCTATCTTGGTGCTTGGATATGGAGATTCACCTAAAAGGGCTAGGACTGTCAAGTGCCATCATCGTAAATGGTCAAGCCAATGGCACAAATAAGGTGAATGCCTTGATTTTTTTTTAGGCGATATATACATGAAAGCCTGAAGACTTAGTATCTACTAGTGCAAAACCCTATAGTTTTATGGGCTAAACTTAAAGAGTGGCATTGTCATGTAAAACCATGATCCTTTGTAAAAACTAACATGATTAGATGCATATGAGGTTGCAGGACTTCAAGTTAATGATTATAACTCAGCCTTGTATGACATTGTCTCTCGCCTTAAATTGTGTGGGACTATCGTAACATCTCCTAAATATGAATCCTAACCAGCCTGACTTAAAAGGTGGGTGTACCTTTCATTCTTATATATCTCAATATATAATTATTCTTTTATTTTTAGGGGCCATATCATCATTAAATTTTTCTTATTTTTTGGGTTTGGGGACTAAGTTATTGAGATGAATCACTTACTTGACTTAATCCTAAATAGTTATTATAAAATGACCATTTGTTTGGAGTCACCACCAATATATTTTAGCTAGGTAACATTGATATATCGGAGTTCATATTTTTAGGGTTACAAAACCCATAAAAAAACTTCAAAGTCTACGTTTTCACTAGAAATCATATAAAAGGGTCCAAGAGTCAATTATAATCATGAGCGAGGATCAACCCTCTTATGATGCTTTAAAATCGATACCTATTAATCATGTGTTAACTTGAATTTTGATATTTATCCAATTTCAATATACAATATGTAATTATAATTCCCATTTTACAAAATAAAATTTTATGAAACTGGTTTACTATTCCGCTTGAGAGAAGTAGGTTCTGGATATTTCTCAAAAATCAAAATATCTTCTCAACCCTTTGAAAGACCAGAACAACACAAAAGTTTTTATCATTCTCTTTCGTACACCATTAGAGAGGCAAAGGAATATGAAATATTTTAAAAATCCAAATATCTTTTGTACCCTACTGGAGAGCTAGAGGAATACGAAAGGTTTTATTTTACAAAAACTAAAAAAATCTCAATTTTCTCTTTAAAAAGGATATCTTGTTATTAAAATAATCCGTAAAAACTCTTATCATATTCTGGGAGAAATCCTATGTACTATTTTAACTCGAAGACATTGCCTTAAATTTTACAAATTTTGATTTTATTGAAAATATTAATATTCGTCCTAAGACTCGATTTCAACTATATATACAAAACTAAACTTAAAGGACTCAAACATGATCAATAAAACCAAAATGTCCCTTAGAGTACTTTCAACATAAAAATATCTTAGTAACTAGAAAAGACACGATTTTAATCTAAAATTACCAAAATACCCCTGTGATAAGGATTAAAAGATAATGGAGAATGATAAAGATTACAAGATAATATCTTTTTGTAATTGATAATCTTAGATAAAAAATCAAATAATCTTATAAATCAAATTATCTTGTAATTGATAATCTCCTCTAGGAGTTATCGTCAAGGAATACAAATCATAACCCCTATAAAACTAGTATAAATAAGGGTCATTCCATTGTATTTAGGATCAAGAAATAATAGATTCTCTTCTTTAATTAAGAGTCATTTCTCTCTTCTAATTTTTGAGCCATTTTTGGTATCAAAGCCGAGTTCCAGATACGGAGAGTGTTTGAAAAACAGCCTGAAGCTGAAGACTTCATAGTAGTCCGACAAGAGTCATCATTGTCACCTTCGAAATTCATAGTTCCCATCATTTTTTAGCCAAAAGGAGGTCTCCACTATGTTCAAGAGGTCAAAAAACCTTGGATTGGATAGTTCCATCATCGGAAGGTATAGCATGCGCTCTTGCACGCCACCACCGAAAGACCATGCGCCAACCAGAGGTTGAAGACAACCACATCAGCGGCCACGTCAGCACTAAGGTGTCTAGTTAGTGACACATCAGCCACACATAGCGTACCACATGTCACATTCACCACATCATTGCCCAATTAACATAATTGCCTTGTCCTTGCCATGCCATCCAACCATAATCTGCCATATGTCACTTTTGCCACATCATGATCCACATTAGCCCTTTGTCCAGTTATCACCATGTTATGCAACCATCACTTGCCACGTCTCTTTAACTGCCACATCATCACCCTGTCAGCATATTTTTTTCCTTAATTACATTTTGACCCCTAAGCTATTCAAAATTTCAGTACAACCCTTATCTTTTCAAAATTTCTTATCAACCCCTAAACTTTTTAAAATTACAAGTTAACCCCTTGATTTCTTAAAATTACACCCAAGCCTTAAATTTTTTAAAATTTCATTTTGACCCTAACTTTTGAACTTAATTCCTAATTTCATTCTTAAGCCATATCCCTTGTTTTCACTAGCCTACAATATGTCTCCAAGACGAAGATCTGTGCACGAAGTTGAGATAGAAGAATCGAGATGACAAGTTCAATTACTACAAGAGATAATGAATGTTCAACATGCCCAGTTGGATGCACAAGGAAGACAAATAAAAGATGATTCAGATATTAGCGACACTTCATCAGTTGATAATCATCAACCTTAGAGACTGACAATCCGCAATAGTGATATCAAAGTGGACATTCTAGATTTTGAAGGGAAGCTCTAACCAGACGAGTTCGTAGAGTAACTCCAAATAGTTGAGTGAGTGTTTAAATATATAAAGGTGCCAGAGCACCAAAAAGTCAAAATTGTTGCCATCAAGCTTAAGAAGCATGCTTCCATACAGTGGGAAAATCTTAAGAGGAAGCATGAGTGTTAGACCTTTTAGTGGTGAATGAAATCAAGAGGGGGGTGAATTGATTTCTCAAAAATTTTGATAAATTAAAATT
>JAQSVH010189493.1:0-17982 GCA_029448705.1 Adansonia digitata | reverse complement strand
CTTTTCTTTCTATTATCAAAATCAGTTTTAAACTTCTAAAGGTCCTTGTGGGATACGATCTCTACTTCCCTAAACTATAAATCAAAAAAATCAAGCTAAAGGAAGTGAGTAATATAAACGGGTAGCATCGACAACTACCAGTATTTTAGCTCAAAGTATTTTTCTCATTATTATTTCATGAAGTGCGAACAAAACCCTTGTAACTAATCAATCTGCGTTTGGCAAAGAACTTTGTTTGGAAACAAGAATTAAATTGGTGCAGTTCTACAATTTGGCAGCCAAATCAAAGATATTAAATTTAAATGGTGTTAACTTCATGATTCAGAAGTTTTTACTTTTCTTCACAAAAATCTTATGAGTTAATGACATTATCATTGTTTTATCATATTTCTTGATACAAATGAGACCATAGCTTGAGAACAAAAAATGGGTTGCAGATACAGAAATTAGAACCTAGACTTGCTAAATGTCATCATTTTTGAGTATGGCAACATGCACTAGCTAAACTAACCTTGAGTTCACTGTTTCATAATAATTGGAGCTATTTACTATGTAGGCATCAAAAAAGGTAATTTGTTAACAAAACATGACAAATTGTAGAAAATTTCTATTCTATTACTTCAAATAACTTTTGGTCTACATCATCCATGCTTACTTACATGTGACACCATATTTCAGAGAATGCCATCAATAATGCTATCAGCAATTCTTCTTGAGTGGGAATTTCCCGTTTGAGATGTTAGTTGGGATTTCGGCCTTAGAATTTGAACCAACATTGCTCTCATCCGAAAATGCATTAAATGGATCTGCAAATGACCAAGTGCAAGGCCACCTAGACAAAGTTGTTCAATGGCAGATTCATTTTATGATCCGGCACCAGACATTCTAAGCTATTCATGTTGAAAGAAAATTTCATCATACCTGCGTGACAATATCGTATCACTATCTATCATTGTTGTCTCATCAAAGATGTTGCCTGAAAGTATAAAACGTTTGGAATTGTGTTCAACTCATACACTTAAAAGAAATGCTGGGAGGGCAAACAGCATGTAAAGTTCAAAGAAGAACAAAATAGGAGCAGCAATTTATACCTCCATAAAAATTCTTCTGAGAGAAATACTTTGCCATCAATCGACGAGTGTAGTCAGCCTCAAATTTCTTGTACTTCTCAATGTATTCTGGATTACCAAGAACCCTAACAAGGGTAGCATATCAAGTTACCATTGTAAACATGCCAAGCTCAAAATAGAATTACTCTTTAACCGTACAAAGAAAATTAATTACATAGCATTAAATTTGGAATAACACCATGTGAATTTGAGCTGAAACACACCATGAAATTCTTGTATAGTGCATTTCATAATCCAAGTTTCATCCTCTTTAAATGCCATAAATACAGACACCTTGTTTGGGCGGAGCTTTCATTCGAAAGGAAATCATGAGTTTATTATTTATGTGGCTTTGTTCTAATCTCTTTGTAGTTTTATGCTATGGCTCTAACTTGAAACACGAAGATATTTGCCTCTCATGCATTTTGATCTATACGGCGAGATTTGTAGAGCAATGTAAACTCTAAATAGTGAGGAACTGATGATTCACTGAAGTAAAGATGGTTATTTATTCATAATTCTGCTTGCATGCCAATGCATGAACGCTACCCCCAATCTTTTTCAGTTACTTGGGACTCTATGTTAATGTTACCTAGACTCGTCATTTCCCTAAAGTACTTGTATTCGACAATTGTATTCGACACATATTCGGCAAAGAATATGAAGGTATAATCCTCCAATTATATAGAAAAAACTTTAAAAAAATGGAGTATACCCGTATCAGATACTCACCCTCATGTCCGGGTAACATTGTTGGGACCTGCAGCACCTTCATAAACTCCTAGGTGCTCAATGTCAAGCATTCATTGGTGACTAGACATGTCAATAAATGCTAAACGATTCACACAATACAATGCCCAAAAGAATATAATGATTCAGCAGTATGATGTGTGTCATCTTGTGTTACTTCGACACCCATGTCTGACACATTTTCGAACATGGGTATGGGGTTATTATACTCCAATATATATGAAAAATTTAGATAAAATTGAGCATACCCATGTCAAAAACATAACTGTATCCAACACTCGCCCCAGTGTTGAAGCAATATAGCCGTCATCTACCAAGAATATCAATACCAGAATAACATAATTTAAACAAAAGATAGTCATGACTGACCTATCAAGACTTCAGATTAACACGAACAATCTATACTACACAAAATTTAAAACCTTGCTTAAGCAAATGCAAAATTCATAATTAAGAAAGCAAATAAAACAACAATATGACAGATGTATATATCCATTCCAACTAGCTTTCTTTCCTTGAAAGTAAGAAGAAATCCTTTTCCATTTAAATAGATGATGGAAAACACAGGGCAGGATCAAGATAATTATATTAGGAACTAAAACGTATAAAACAGAAAGCCTTCTACAACCATTGTTTTTATGAATAAAATTGTAAGCTTTTCGACCTCGCAACAAGTCTTAAAATTGCAGAGAAATAGCGGTATAACCTGTTTTGGAAGTTCTGCTCCCTTAGTTTGTGTTGGTGAATTATTAAGTTGTTTCATAAAGGATTACCAAATCATCACCCAGGAATGCTGTTCTTCTAATGACCAGAACAATTTAGTTACGTACAAAGTCCTTCAAAACAGCATTTAAATAAATCCCAAACATATAAAATGCTGTTAATCTGGCTGCGAACCAAGCTATTATTGCAAAAATCGGTGAATACAACTGTCACTAAGAATTTCATCTTTGGAACAAAAAACAAGCATTTTTTCTCTAATTCATAAAAGAATTAAGTTATTGACTGCATTTTTACCTTTATAATTTTGTTTTGAAAAAAAAAAAAAAAGCTCCAAATAAACAGGTGCTATTTATCAATCACAGCCAATAACTTGTTCAAAGCTGATGCTTTTTTCTTCACAATCATTAAACTCAAACAGGAAATTACTTTTCAAGAAGTGGGTTAAATCAAAGTTACATGCATTAAAGAGATATGAAGCAATTACTTCCAAGTGGCTTGAAGCAAGAAAGGTGTTGAACGGTATTGCATCAAAATATTAAAAAAAAAAACATATAAAAACTTCAAATTTAAAAGAAGTAGAAGAAACTAAATCACGCAAAATGATCAGCAATTTGAGGCTTTTGGTCATCGACATCGTGCGTTCCATTTTCGAAGGTAGCATCAACCTGAGTCTGAGGTGGTACGAGAACGGTGGCAAGAGTGGCGGAAGACTCAGAATGGTAAGCGGAGGGTAGACTAGCAGTCGCCATATTTTCTTTCAAAAGGGAGATTTGGGCTTTCCCGTTTGCTGAGTTTCTGATCGAGTCTCGACTGGCGAATCTAGCGCTAGGGCCTCTGGGCTGCTCCAGCCGCTCCGCCTTGGTTCTTTTCGTACTTCTAAATTAGCACATAAACTCGTAAAAATTTTCCTGTTATCATGTTCAATTATCCGTCGATCAACAGGTGGACATCGACATTGTTTTCGGTAGATGAGGTAAGTTATGTATCCGTTTATTGTAATTGCAACTGTGACAGCGTTTGTTGTCATATTATATTTTGATTAATAAAAATACGACATATAATAATTTATATTTATAAGTAATATCATATCAATAATTTTAAAATTTTTAAATTAAAAAAATTTAAAATTTTAATTTTAATTTTTTTAGTTTAAAAAATAAATTAAAAATAAAGATTTTTAAAAATATTAACGTATAAAAATAAAAATAATCACATATTATATTTTTATTAATTAATAAATAATATGTTATCAAATTATTAAATTATAAATGGTTACTAAAAATAAAATTTAAGTATTTAATTATATATAGTTTTATAACAGATACTAAGTTGTTAAAAACTGTATAGTTCCAGTTTTGATATGGAGCCCTCGGAAACTCTGCAAATTCGCCAAATAGAATTGCTCAAGACTTGGCAGGATGACTTTACCTTCTAAGAGTGGTTAGATTCTCCAAGGAACAGCCACTTGCCCCACTGCACCAATGAAAATGATCATAAGAACCTGCATCGATCAATCATCGGATTGTTCCAGCTTGGCAATCAATGAAGTCACGTTGCAGTCGATGTCCATATCTTGGCAGTCATTTGAGTTGCTAGATTTATAGTATGACCTCGCAAGCACCTTCAGTTGAACCAGTTTTTGGATATGAAGTTGGAAGGAAGCTAGTCCTGCACCCTCTAATGTCAAGCACCTCGAGACAATGAAGTTCTCCAGCTTAGGGCGGCAACTGTGTTGGATGGATGCAATTATTTAAGAAAAGCCCCTTGAGACTTGTCAACTTTGCTAAAGATGGCTTTTTTTTATATGTACAAAAAAAATTACGAAAATAAAAAAGATCGTAAATATTAAATTTTAAATTTTAAAATTATTTAAAATTATTTTTAAAGGTGATAATAATGATTTTAATCTAATTTGTATAAATTTAAAATAAAAGTATTCAAAATTTTTTTATTATTTAAAATAAAATAAAATAAAAATTTATTTTTTATTAATATTTATAATTATATTTAAATAAAAATAATATTTATTTTTAAATAATAATTTAAATCAAATTATTTTAAATTATAAAAAATTATATTTAAATTTAATTTAATGCAAATCAAAAAACTTCTAAATCAACGAACAAGTCTACTCCAAAACCAAAACTGTTTTAATATTCCCAGAAGGGGTGGGGGGGTTTCTGTCGAATTTGAATCTCTCAGAAGTAATACTGACAGTAGCACATGCTACAACTGGGGCTTTTGGTAAGTCCACGTCAAAACCAAAAGTGTGCTCATATCCTCAAAAGCGGTGGGGGGTGGAATCTCCCACAAGTAATACTGACAAAAGCATATGCTACAATTGGGGCTTTCTGGTATGTCGCTCAACTTTTAAGACAAAAGCATGATACTTTTGAATTTCTGTCCTAATCAACGAGAGCTTTATGACACAAACATAATTCTGAAATTATGTAAGCGTATGAAAATATTATATGAAATTTATATTTTAGATGAATTTTTATATAATTTTATATTATAATTAAATAATTAGTATAATGAATTTTTATATAATTTTTTAATTATTTAAATCAAAGAAAATATAATTTTTTTTACAAATAATATTATAGTTTAGAGATAAAAGAAAAAAGCTCATAAATATTTGAATTCAATTAGATATGTTTATCGATTGTGTCAAGTTTTTGTATAGTATTAACATTATATATATTTGTTTAAGTTAATTTGGATTAAAATATATATTTTAAATTTTATTTAAATCTGTTCATATTTATAAATGAATAGTCTATATCTATTTAGACCCATATATTTTTTTTCCTAAAAGAACTTAACAAATATGCTATTTTTTGTTTAGTGTTTAATGATTTTTTATTTTATTAAATTCTTAAACATGGATAATCTAACATATTTTTAAATATAATAATATTATATACACTTAATTTTATACAATATAAATTATATAATATATAAAAATATCATATTATATAATTAAAAAATAAATCTTAACTTTGAATGTTAGAATCAAAGCCTGACTCATTTTTTAAATAAACTTTATTTTTATCTAAATCTATTTTTAAATTTAATATTTTTATTTAAATTCTTTTAAATATCGAATAAATTTTTAAATTTTAAAAATAATTTAATTATCAAATAAAATAATTTAAAATTTTTTATTATTTTAAAAATAATTATATAAATAAATTAGATTACAACTTTATTCAAATCAAAGCGAAGACAAAGAAACGTAATTTTTTTTTTTTTTTTTGTCATGATTGGCAGGGCAGGTAATGGGCCTGGCTCGTGATCCCTAAGGGACCCCCGAGGAAAGGGAAAGGAAAGTGTGATTGTCATGAAAATTTATAATTAATCAAATAAAATGCAAGTGGAAGCCGAAAGGAAGTCGATTGCTTAGTCATTGCAATAATTCGTATATTTATAATATATCTATATATTTATGTAAAATTTTATATATTAATAATTTATATTATAAAAATTTAAAATTTTAAATATTAATATATTTATATTATCTTATATTTTAATTATTTTTAAATATTATATTTATATTATATAATTATATTATTTTTAACTGAGCAGAATCTCACCGGGCAAAGGATAATGAATCAATTATTGAAATATATTATATTATATAACATTATATACCCCACTTGTAACTTTATGATGATAACTGGCGTTAAAAAACATTGAGTTACCAATCTCGACTTCACCCTGCTCCACACTTTTGACCTTTTCTCGTCAACTCTAACGCTACCAAATAAACTTGCAGTTGCCGGTGAGTTTACCAATTTTCTCTTCAATTTCTTCTTCTCTTTGCTGATCAGTTTTATTATTATGCAAGCATTTTAATGTTTGTTAAGCTCTTGTTTCGATTTGTGCGTTAATATTAGGCTTAATCCATTAACTTTTATCGTTGTTGAAGATTATTTTTTTTTAAGAAAAAAGATGCATGTATTCTATATGTTTATATGACCCTAACCCTAATTCGTGTGTTTTTATTTATGCATTTTCAAATTTCTGGTAACTTGATTTTTCTTATAAATAATATTATTAAGGATTTATTATAATATGGTAAATTTCATAAATAAAATTAAATCTATTTGGATTTGGTGTGTGTTTCCATATTTTTAGGGTAAATTAAATCACACAAATAATCAATGAAATTGATCAAATTTTGGATTATTCACACTTTTAATAATTTAATTTTTATTATTTAGTATAAATATGAATCATTTAAAAAGTATTTGTGAAATTTATTTTTTTCAATTAATAAAAATTATTTCACTTAAGACTTTCCTCCGCCTAAATGCTTACCAATATATGTCGAGATTTATATATTTTTTATTTTCAATAATATAAATATATCAAAATTTATATATAAATATATTGCATATATATATTAAGTATTTCGTTTCAATCATGTTATATCATCTATTCTATTATATTATATCTTGATTAAGTTTAAACTCATGAATAAAGTGCACCAACTTAATTATAAAATTTATGAAAATAAAATAAAATTTTTTTAAAAAATATAAAATTAAAAAATTTTGTTTGATTTCACTGAAATATTAATTAAAGATATATTTTTATTTTAAAAAAATCATTTTTATTAAAAAAAACTAATCACCTCCTAAATGGAAAAAAATTCTCATTTTTTATTTGAAAAATATCAATGTTTTTACTCTATTATTTATTAAAAATTCCAAAATAAATTAAAACAAAATGTTTAATTTTAAAAAGAAAAACAAAAGTATAAAGATATATATATATATATATATTTAAGCATGGGATAACTTATCTAATCTTTTGACCTAAAAATAATATTTTTATTTAAATTTATTTATAAAAATATATAAATATTAATATAAAAATAAAATCTTAAATGTTTTAATATGTTTAAATAATAAATTACAACAGCTTAATAAAATTAAATTGGTAATCAATAAAAATGTTCAATCAAACGAGGGAAATGCAAATGAACTGGTGAAACAGAGGGGCAGAGAAAAAGGGAAATAGAAGAAGAAAAAGCAAATTTAGGGAGGAAGAAATCAGGTAGATTCGCTTTGAAGGAGGTTGTTGGCGGCAAGAACCGTTGTCTTCTGCTACTCTAATGGCAGTTGTTCGACTGGCGAAGCTTCTTCGTCTTGCTTTCCGCCTGCTGCTGCGGCTTGCCGTCAGTCAGGACCAATTAAAAGTTTTGAGGGAGGATGGTCGATTGCTTTTAGCCTCAACCTGGAAACTAACCAACTACCAATATAAAATTTTCGAAAGAATTTGTTCTTTGAAGGATAAAACCAGGAAAAGAATGTTTACGTTACAGGTAATCGAAGGTCTTTTATCGTCTGTCCAAGAAGTGTTTGATGAATAACCCCAGAGAAGATCAAGCTGAAAGTAAGGGTGAGTAACTTGGTGAAAAAAAATGGGCAAGGATGTTGAGCAAAAAGAAACTGGAGAAGAAAAGAAACAGTGAAGTGGATTAAAGCTAAGGAGAACCATTTCTTCGTACTCTTATTTTGGATGATCACCTATTCCAGAACAAACAATCAGGTGTTGGCTTTTGACATTGTCTCTCTTCATTTTTTTTTTAATATCGAAAAACTACAGTTTCTTCTTTTTTAGTACGAAGAAGGTCGCAGCTGGTGTTTCATAAGTTGGGATTTGAGCTTAATTCTATTAGATGTCATCTCTTAAGCAACAACAAGAATTATCTCAACAAGCCCGGGTTCGTAAAAATATAGTTTCTAATTCCTTGGCAATTCTAAGTGGGGAAAAAATGCTGATGTAACGGTTAAAATGGCACTCCTTAAAGTCAGAGAAGATGATAATGGAAGATAGGGATAGCTAGAACATAAAAAAATTGAAAATAATCGAGAAAGATGGATGTTGTAGAGATGTTTAGGCTCTAAAAAGAAATCTTTTAAAGATAATAATAAAATAATAATCGCATACATTATAGCAACTATTTGGGTGCTTATAAATAGACTAGAACTATTACTCCTACAGGATTTCTTATTCCATATAAATAGACTAGAACTCTTACTCCAACAAGATTTCTTATTCCTAGAAGAACACTAGTTAAACTTAATTATAAAACTTATCTTAAAGTAAAATAAAACTCTTATACTAAACAATAATCTTATTAAGTTAGAATTCTTAAAATAAAAATATAAACTTTATCCTAAACAAAAACTTAAATGATATGAAACTATTATTTGTCGATGCCCCTACATCAATCTACCCTGGTTGAAAAAAGTGACAGTATTTGCTGAAAAAAACTTTAAACGTTCCAAACTCCTTAGACTTCCACTTAAGGTAAGTACTCTTAGGAAACCTTTTCTTCCTTAAGTGAACTAGCACCAAATCTCCTTTTTCCAATTCCTTGAAACGCATATTTTGATTGGCATCAGTTGCATAAGCCTCCTTGCTTTTCTTTTGTTGTTCTTGATTCTCTCTTTCACGACCCCTTGCACATCCTGCCATAGCTGTGATACCAAATTGATGCAGGTTAAGGATGATAGGGATAGCTAGAACGCAAAAGAATTGAAAATAGTCGAGAAAGATAGATACTGTAGAGATGTTTAGGCTCTAAAAAGAAACTTTTTAGATATAATAATAAAATAATAATCGAATATGTTGTTGTAACTAGCTAGGTGCATATAAATAGACTAGAACTCTTACTCCTACAAGATTTCTTATTCCTAGAAGAAAACTAGTTAAACTTAATCATAAAACTCATTTTAAAGTAAAATAAAGCTCTTATCCTAAACAATAATCTAATTAAACTAGAATTCTTAAAATAAAAATATAAACCTTATACTAAACAAAATCCTAAATGAAATAAAACTATTATTTGTCGATGCTTTTGCTTCATGATAGAATCTGAATATTATAATTGCTAAGATTTGAATCCAGATTAACTCTTTAAATTGTAAACTTAATCGATTTGGGATATCACTGTTAATTTAATAGTTTGAGTCATATTTAAAAGGGTAAATAAGAATAATTTGCCTTCTCAAATTGAGATTTTGTCTGCAGATCTTTGATAGTTTACTGGTAAAAGGAAATGTTTAAAATGGTTTAGGCTAAAGAAAAAAATGCAAGAACTGTTCTTTAATTTCTCTAGTTATATTCGTAGTAGTTTTGAAGTTTTAATTTATAGTTTATAGTGCAAATGCATTTGCTTATACTTGGCCTGTTGCAGTTCAAATAACAAATGATGGTGATATGTGTGGAAAAAAGAAAAATGTTCCATACCTTTGATGCTCTTAAGTCAATTTATTTGTCTGAAATATTAAATTGTAGAAATATTTTGCTATGAAAATCACTGCACCAAAAATAGGAAAAAAATATATATATACATTGAGATATCTTTTTGTAGTAGTAAGAGTAATTAACTTATGTTTAATTTCGCAATTCCTCAAACATTATTTATTCAATATACATAATGAAGGTGATTTAATTCTTCTATTGTAATTGATGCTTTGTAAAAATGTATTTTGTGAGGCAGGATACTTTTGAATCTCTCAAGAAACATATGTAGCATCATAGTTTGTGCTTCGGCCAAAATGCAGCAGTCTGTTCCCAAGGCAAGTGGGTCAGCATTGACCAAGCTACGAAGGAAAGAAGAATGGGCTGCCAAAGAGATCCATTTAACGGATGATAAACATAAAGTTTCTGAGCTACCAAAATCTCCAAACTGCCCCTCATTGATTGCGTTGTATTTGCAAGGGAATTATGAGCTGACAACTATTCCTCCCTTATTCTTTCAGCGCATGGCTCTTCTCCAAGTATTAGATTTGTCCCATACAAGCATCAAATCTTTGCCAAAATCTCTTCCCAAGTTGGTTGCGCTAAAAAAGCTCTTGTTACAAGGTTGCGATCTTTTCATGGAACTATCACCTCAGGTTGGGAAACTCAAAAATCTTGAGGAGCTTGATCTTGATGAAACTCAGATAATGGATCTGCCGAGAGAGATTGGAAAACTACTCAAGTTAAGACAGTTGAAAGTATCATTTTATCATATATGTGGCAAAAAGAAGTCAAAATCAAGCATTGTGATTCACCCTGAGACTATATCAATTCTCGCACAACTTGCTGAGTTAAGCATTGATGTGAATCCAGCAGACAAAAGGTGGGATGATTCTGTGGAAGCTGTTATGAAGGAAGTGTGCAACTCGAAAACATTGAAGACTCTTAGCTTGTACCTGCCACAATTCCAACCTTTAGCTAATGCATCATTGTTATGTTCTTCACTGTCATGCTTTAGATTTACTGTTGGCCATCATAAAAGGAGAATCATATCTCGTGTACCTCATGAAGTTGAAGCAGAATTCAGAAATTGGGACAAATGCCTGAAGTTTGTGAATGGTGAAAACATCCCGAATGAAATAAAAGGGGTACTGAAATATTCTACTTCATTTTTCTTGGACCACCATGCGACTGCTATAAATCTATCTGAATTTGGAATCGAGAATATGAAAGGTCTAAAATTTTGCTTGTTGGCTGAATGTAATGAAATGGAAACCCTTATTGATGGAGAGATGCATTATGAAAGAAATGAAGATGATCAATCTGAATCTGACCCCAGTTCTGTAGAACATGTGCTTGAGTCCTTAGAATATTTGAGCATTTATTACATGGAGAATTTGCAGAGCATTTGGAGAGGACCAAATCGTTTTGGATGTATGTCTAAGTTGAAATTCCTAGCGCTGCATACATGTCTCCGGCTGAGTAAAATTTTCTCTCATACTTTGCTTGAAAATTTTGTCAACTTAGAGGAGATTATTATTGAGGACTGCCCTCAAGTCACAAGCCTTGTAAGTCATGTATCTGTCAAGCCAATTATGTCAGATAAAATATTTCTCCCAAGTTTGAGAAGATTGCTGCTTCTTTACCTTCCTGAACTGGTCAGCATTTCTAATGGCTTATCAATAGCACCAAAATTAGAAAGCATAGGCTGTTACAATTGCCCAAAGCTTAAAAGTATATCAAAAATGGAATTGTCAAGCAAGACTTTGAAGATAATCAAAGGAGAATGTCAATGGTGGGAGGATATGAATTGGAATGAAACAGAGTGGGGAAATCGGCCAGATTATCTGATGCATATCTTTTCCCCTATCGATAATGGGAAAGATGTGATGACCCAAATGGCAGAAGATAAAGATCAACTTGAAGCCACCATAAAAAATGAAGGCCAACAACCAGGTAATATATCTTTTTATCTTTTTATTTTCTTTTTATCATCGTAAAATTTATTAGCGCATGTGTTAGAACAATTTATTGAGTACTTGAACCTTTTTTTCTGACAGTTGAGTAGTTACTTATCCTCTAAAGAAAAGCAGGCATCCCCTGCTACAAAAAGGGAAAAATACAACCTGCAAAAGCAGTAAACAAAAACCCGCAGAGCAGACTAAGCTCTGCGAACATCCTTTCATCTTTCTGACCAAACCCTATAAATGTATGCACTCCAAGCAAGTCATATAATAACTGAGATCAAAGCCTTTCTTTCCTGTCTTTGCTTCACCCTATCAAATTCTATGGTCCACTCACTTTGTTGTCTCTCTAAACCACAGAAGAACTTGAACCTAAACTTGCTTCACAAGCAAAAAACAGTTTATCCCTAGACTTCTCAACATGATTACAAAAAATAGACACATATTCATGTGAGGACTGTGCTCCGAGGACTAATCCTCCTTTAGTTGGCAGTCTACCTGAATGTTTATCCAGACAGTGATCGCATGCCTTCAGAATATGGTATTAAACAAAAATCTTTACCAATAACTTTCTTGTGCTTGTGTCGAATTAGCTTCCTAGGTACTATTTGAAATGCTCTATGATCTCCTTATGTGCATACAATATGGCCAAAATAATGAGAAAATGTGCCCTCATAAAAAATGGTCTGCTAATGATTGATGAGAAATGAAAATTTTAACATTGCTCGTTTGAAAATTGATAGGTGATGAAAAGTTGCTAGAAGATTCAACACAAGATCATAATGGCCAGCGGTCAGGTAATTTTTCTTTGTGACTCCTGTGAGACAACTCTTCTTATTTTTGGTTTTTTCAACTCGTTTAAGCACATGTGGTTCGTTACTGTTAAAATATACAGAAGAGAGAATAATGGGGACAGATGTGACAGAGTCTTCTTCGGCAAGCATACTTTCATCCAATCCATTGTTGAGGACGTCCCATGTAAGTATATATCAAAATCTGGAGCAGTCAAACACAACATATATGGTTTTTTCTTACAATCTCTATTTTTTTTTTGGGAGGGGGGGTGGGGGGGAGTGGGTTTTACTATCATGAGGGTCCATATTTCAACTGGAAGCAATGGACCTCGTTAAACCATGAAATTAAAAGCCTTGGCATTTTGCTTAGCTGGGTAAGGATACAAAACAACATGAATTCTATTTACAGGCTTACGTTTTTATTAGGCCTAATAATTTTTTCTCTCTTTGGGTTTCAATAAAATCGAAATTATTGGACAAAACCAGAATTATGTTTATTCTATTATTAGTATAATGGTATATATTAAGTATTATCTTAAATATTATTTTTATACAAATGTTGAAATTTTTTAACTTTACAAGTGAACTTGTATGTTTGTTACATGTTCATATAATAATTAATAATTGATAAACTTAACAGACACTTATCAATGGTTTAAACCAGTTTCTGGAGTTATGACTGCCCTAAATAAACTCATTTTGAAGCCCTAAATATTGTTTGTATACAATCAAAATATTCGACTTATTTTAGCATTAAACTATCTCAATCATTGTTTTTTTTTTCTTTTGCTTCTTTTTTAATGAATTTGTTTATCTGGATTACCTTTTTCTTTTCAACAAAAAAAACTGTGTAAATCCCAAATATACATACCAATCTACCCATAAAAGTATATATAGCCAAGCAGCCAGAATTTTGTTATATTTTCGTCCATGTCCAGATTTGATCCCTCAAGTTGAGGCCAACCTCACCAGCGTAAGGCAGATTTACGCTGCATCAGCGCATCCCCTTCCCCATATTGATCTCTCTCTCTCTCTCTCTCTTTCTGTGTGTTTGTTTGTTTTTATTTTAAGTTTTCAATTTTTTGACAACGTTTTATTCTAATAATTTTGATGTTTTCTTCTCATTGAATACCCTTTAATTGTAGTAATTGCAATTAACAAAATTTTAAATTTTTTATAATTAAAAAAAAAAAGCTCCTTAGATTGCCATTTGATGTGTGCTGTGGGGCAAAAAGTTTTTTCACATGGCAGGGTATGTCTTGGTCTAATCGATCACATCAACAAGTTAAGGCCTTAACAATTTTCAGGATTTAATTGTAATCAACATTTTATGAAAGTAAAGAATACTTGTAATTGAAATGGAGGACTACATTTAATAGAAAAATAGAGGAATCGAAACTGGAAAGTTAAGTGTTTCTTTTACTATGATGGCGAGTGCCATTATTGCATCAATCCAATTTTTTTATCCTTGGTTTAATTACGTACAAGTAAGTGTTAGAAGATAAAGTCAAATTTGAAAGATTACAGAAGTAAGAAAATAAGATCAGATTTGAAAGATCGTATAATTTGTAAATTATGGGATTCCTTTAATTAAGGATTAGATTAGAATTTTTTAAGGGATTTGTTGTATAGTTTCCATCTTATCTAGGATTAATTTTAAAATTCTTGTCAACTATAATCAACCTAAACTCTTCTATAAATACCATAGAGTAGGCTGATATTCAATAATAGTGAAATCAAGCATTCTTACCTACTTTCCTATTGATTTCTATCATGGCATTAGAGCCTTGGGCTTAATTTTTTTTCTCTTTGGCCTTTATTGCCTACAATATTTTTTGGTCTTCATTGCCATTTCCTTTCTTTTTTCCTCTTTTGGCCTTATTTGCCAAATATGTTAGACTCAACAACAGTTTTTGATGAAATCCTTATGCATCATGCATCTGGGGACCTACTAAATATCCAAACAACTTATAGGATAAATGGAAAAACCTTCTTAAAGTAGTCTCAGTTTGTTCAAACCTACGTGAAGGAAAAAGTAAAACTCAACCACCTTTTAGGAACTGGACCAGAAAGAGAGGATCCTAAGTTAGACGCATGGGATGAGGTAGATTCCATGATCATGTCATGGTTATGGAACTCGATGACCCCTGAAATCAGTTACACTTTTATGTTTCTCCCAACAGCTAAGGAAGTATGGGATGCTGTCAAACGGACTTATTCCAAGGCACGTGATGCAGCACAAGTCTATGAGATAAAAATCAAGACTAGTACTATGAAGCAAGGGAATAAGATAGTCACAAAATATGTGAACTAACTTCAGAGCCTATGACAAGAGTTGGACTACTTTTGGTGTATTAAAACCAACTTTTTTGAGGATGCTGCTGTTCTAAAAAACTTCCTAAAAAAAGACAAGGTATATTACTTCCTAATAGGCCTAAATGTGGAGTTTGACCAAGTTAGGGTGCAAAGTCTTGGCAAAAAAGAATGCCACCCTTAAATGAGACTATAGCCTTAATTCGAGCTGAGGAAAGTTGCTGAGGAGTGATGCTAGAAAACCAAACCTAGGTTGAATTAGCAATGACAGCAAAGGTGGAATCATTATCAATCCCGGATACGAGGAAGACAGAAAACTTGAGACATTCAGGAAAGGACGGTGCGGACAGTCTTTGGTATTCCTATTGTAAAAAATCTAGGCGCACTAGAGAAAAGAGTTGGAAGTTGAATGGAAAGCCTAACACAAGAAGTCAAGAATCGAGATACAAAAGTGGACCGAGGAAGAATCATGGCAATCCAGAGCACAATCTAAGGCTGATACAACACCGGAGCAGATGGAATTTAATAAAGAGGAAGTGTAGACTCTTAAAAATCTGCTAGGAGTCTTAGGAAAATCTAAAGAAAATGGGAAATACTCCCTAGCAGTCTCAAGTAAATATGTTCTTATTGGTATAAATGCTTCATATAGAATTTCATATTCTTGGATCATTGATTTAGGAGCTACTGACCGTATAACTCACTCATCCTTCTTGTTTAGTACCTATTCTCCCTGTCCTAGCAATCGAGAAATTCTTGTTGCTGATGGATCATACACTTCAGTAACTGGTCAATGAGACATCCACATCACCCTTCAACTAGTTCTAAAAAATGTTCTGCATGTCCTTAAACTTTCTACAAACTTATCGTCTCTCCAGAGAATTACTGTAGAAATGAAGTGTAATGTAATTTTCTACACTACCCATTGTGTTTTCCAAGACCAAGCCTCAGGGAAGACGATTGGGCTTGCTAAGGAGAAAGATGGACTCTACTACCTCAAAGATGTTAGCATTTCAGAAAGTATCAAAGATAGGTCACCATTAGCTTTTTTTTCTTTATCCAATAAAAACAGTGTTCGGCTTTATCATCGTCGGTTTGGGCGCCTTTCATTTAGGATATTACATGTTATTTTTCCATATTTATTTAAGGGGTTAGACATCAAAGAATTTCATTGTGATGTGTGTGAGTTTGTTAAGCATAAACGAGTATCTATTTCCATTAGAAATAAAAGGAGTTTTGTTCCTTTCTAATTAGTCCATACTAATAGTTGGGGACCTTTTACTATTGCTAATGTGACTCGTTCAAGGTGGTTTGTATCCTTCATTTATGATTGTGCTAGAGTTACATGGCTATATTTACTTAAGCATAAATTAGAAATTAAGTTCTGTTTTCCTAACTTTCACAACATGGTTCAAAATCAGTTTGGTGTCAAAATAAAAAGGCTAAGGTCTAACCATGCTAAGGATTATTTTCACCATTTTTTATCTTCTTATTTCTAAAAGGAAGGTATAATTCATGAGTCTTCATGTGTCAACACCTTACAACAAAATAGGGTAGCTGAGAGGAAAAATGGTCCCTTGTTAGCTGTTACATGAGCTCTACTATTTCAACAACATGTTCCTAAGTCTTATTGGGGAGAGGCTGTTCTAACAGCTACTCGTATCATCAATAGACTGCCCTCTACAACTCTTGAACTTAAAACACCCATAGAGGTACTTTCCTTTTTTTACCCTAATGTACAAACCTCCATAACCTCACACTTAGGATATTTGGGTGTATTTTCTTTGTTCATGTCCATAGTAACAATAGAGAAAAACTAGATTCTAGGGCCATTAAATGTATTTTTGTAGGTTACTTATCAACAAAAAAAGGATATAGGTGCTACCAGCCACCTTCAAGGAGGGTCTTTGTTATAGCTGATGTAACTTTTGAAGAAGATAGACCATATTTTACTCAAACTTATCTTCAGGGGGAGAGTTCATATATGGAAGATAAGGATAGGGACAATTTTCTTTCCCTAGAATCTTCACCCCAAACACAACTAGAACCTACACAAACAGAACCTACACCCTAAACACAACCAGAGCTTACACAAATAGAACCTACACCCTAAACACAAATAGAATCTACATTATCTCAGAAAAACAACCACCTATGTATGATATTTGGAGATATGAATAGGTTTATGCAAGAAATAGAGATCCTAATCCTAATCCAACACAAGGATGAAACTTTTCTCCTAATCTTGAAAACAAGGTAATAGCAATACTTGAACCTTCTTTGCAAGAAATGCATTACCTGATTTTGAAGATGCTTATCTCTGTTTACCTAATGCCCTTAGAAAAAAATAAAGAGAATGCACTAAACATCCTAGATACCCATTATCCCATTTTATGTGATTTGATAAATTCTCACCAGCTCATAAAGCATTTCTTGTGAGTCTAAATTCTATTATAGTTCTTGAAACTCTATCTGAGGCACTATCCTAAGAGGAATGGAGAAAAGCTATGGGAGTGGAAATGGTGGCTTTGGAAAAAAACCAAACTTGGGAAGTCACTGAATTACCGAAAGGGAAGAAACCAGTGGGTTGTTAGTTAGTTTTCTCCTTAAAGTATAGGGCAGATGAAGGACTCGACAGGTATAAAGCAAGGTCAGTGGCTAAAGGATACACAAAAACATTTGGGGTACACTACCAAGAAACATTTGCTTCGGTAGCGAAAGTGAATACAGTGGGAGGTTTAATTTTGTTAGCGACTAACTTTGGATGAGATCTACAGCAGTTCAATGTGAAGAGGCATTCCTCCATGGTGACTTGGAGCAAAAATATATGGAGATTCCACAGGGTTTTGGGAATGATCTAGAAAAAAACAAGGTGTGTAGACTGAAGAAGGCGTTGTACAGTTTTAAACAGTCTCCTAGGGCTTGGTTTGGGAGATTTACAAGCGAAATTAAGAGGAGTGTTGAAAACTGAAAAAAAATAAGTTTTTCTATTCTAGTTTTAGAGTATTACAGAACACATACTTATATTACAGCCCTAGCACTCATCTAAGATCTAAAGTCAACCATAATCAA
>JAQSVH010189380.1:0-18005 GCA_029448705.1 Adansonia digitata | reverse complement strand
GACACCGAAAATATGCCAGCCTTGAAAGACTTAATGCTGCTGTCAAATATTAGGATCAGACTTGCATGTTAATAATACGGTAAAATAAAATTATCAGCCGTCTATCATGGGGGTTACATCCAGTGTGGCGTAAAAGTCATGATGAAAGGGGCACATATATCAAACTATCCTTAAGGCATGCTCATGGGCTACATTTTTGTTAGATTTGAAAATTTTTATTTTTATATATAAGTTTTATACTTATAAATTTTTATTATAAAATTATATATTTATATAAATTTTGATATATTAAAATATATATTATATAAATTTTAAAATATTTTTATATTTTATATCATATTTTAATTATTTTACTTGTCATATAGTGTCCAGAATTACATTTATACGGTTTATAATTTGTGAATGGAAAAGGAAAGTACAAGGAGTTATAAGGAGCGCAACATCGTAATATTTAACCAACCTAATACTTTTCTTTTAATACTACACCTAATATAGATTATTTTTATTGTTACCGGAAAAATGTCCGCTTTTCACTGTGGTCATGTTATCGGATTTGAACGGATACAGTTCAATAACTGTGGAGGATAAAAGGGTAAGATAATAAAGATGGATGAGTGAATATAAGAAATAAGATAACCACATATCATTGTTCACAAAAAATCTAAACTCATTCAATGTTGTTTTCTTTTCCCAAGCTTTTACATATAAAAAGACCAAATGCTGCTAAATGCTATGCATATACAACATAAATTATCATGGTCGCAAGCCATCTATACAAAGAGTAGGAATTCATAAAAAAAAAGGGTATTTGCCAATGTTGTAGACAAAATAATGATGATAATTTGAACTTAAGCTAGTTAGAAGTAAGTTTGATTTTTTATTAGTAATCATACGTTCATCAATCTTGCCTTCGACTCATGTAAAATAGAACATGGAGTTATAAAGCCTTTTATTGTCATTAATTTGTGCGGACTTAGGACCTCCCTAATAACCAAGCAATCTGTCTATAAGAATACATGAGCAAAGCCTAAATGTTGGCAGCCTGACCATTCATTATTTCATAACTGAAAAGCAACAAAGCAAATAATATAAACTAAACACAAACAGATAAGTCACACACGCAAAATCACCCTAAATCACGTAACGAAATCCGGATATGGAAAAACGCCAACATTTATAACAATGTTGCCATAAAAAGAAAGAGGCAAAGTTAAGCGAAACAAAAGAATGCGAAACCTGATTATGAAGCCAGACAATGTTTTTGGAACGAAAGGAGAATGGGTAGAAGCAGACCAAAAGGTCTGCAAGAATACCTGCTTAAAATTCAATGACACTAATATTAACTATGAAAGGAATTGATGCAAAAGAAGGAACTGGAACTGAACAAATAACAACATACATAATCATATTGCAAACAAATACATAAGCGAAAGTCGAAATGCTCAGACACTAAAGCCACCACCAAAAATAAGGATCAGTACAAGCAAGAATGAAAGGCTCTAGATAGAATTGCAAAGTCAATATAAAGAGAAATGAACACATTTACAAACTTTGCAACAAACACGGTAAATGGAAGATTGCAGTTATAATTTATCCCTCTCAGTGAAGAGAGAGGATTATGAAATTTTAAATCGTCTAAGTCTGATAACAGTATAAAATTAACAAAGTATAAACTAGGGTCCCTTAAATACATATAGAAGCACAAAATGAAAAAAAAATATATTAATAATTCGTTTTAGATAAATTTTGATAAATTTATCTATTCAGGTCAAGTTATTTAATTATACATATAGTATAATTTATTAAGCAACAGAAAAATAATTATTTTAAAAAAATTATTTATAAAAAATATTACAACACATAAATATAAAATTATTATGATAAATTAAAACTCTAAGCCTATTGTTAAGCTTCTGTGCTCATTTAAAACAAAGAATAGGCTGAAAACTTGTTGAAATGCACGGATGAATTTTATGGGACGAGAGTTCAGCTACTTACATTATCAAAAGACCATTACGGATAATGGTCTGGACAGGCCCAAATAAATCTTTGAATGCAAGGAAAGAGAGTTCATGAGTAAATTTGATCAAAAGACCATATCTAATTGGAATAAAGTTTCAGCTACTTACATTATCAAACCAACTTAGCACACATCCATGTCAAAGCAAACCTTGTTTAGTTCACATAAGTTAGTTACCAACTTTGAAAGAATTTGTCAGAGAAGGCCATATGCTTGGGAATATTGAACCGATAATCACAAGCTTACATCCACCTAGACTAAAATTAATAACAAATGAAGAAATAAAAAAACACAAACAAACGAACAAATATAACAACATACAAAAATCTGCACATGCACACAATATTAGAAGGAAAAAAAAAATTAAACTGCAATTTCGATGTAGTAAAACAACTTATCAAAATAAGAAGATCAAACAATGAAAGTAAAGCTTGGGAAAAAAAAAAAAAACCATAAAAATTAGCAGCAAGCAAAGATGAGAAAACAACAAAAAAGTGAGAAAAAACAGCCGTGGTACTGAACTTAGCAGTATAGAATTGGCATCGACTCACTCATGGACATACAAGAAGGAACTCAGCAGTCACAGCAACTCATCTTTGCTCACGAAGTCTTGCTCCTTAAGCACCCCGACGTAAATGACATAGATAAAGTCGCTTCAAGGATAAGGTCCTAAAACACAGTCACATCAAATGGTAAACCCTTGATTCTACTCTTTCCTTTGTCGAGAAAATTAGTCTGATTAAAATCTAACATGATTTGCTTTACGCTATTCCCCTGAAATAAGCACTATTTTATAGCAATTTGGCAAAAATCCTTAAAAAAAAAAAGTTCTCCAAATCCAGAAAGCCAGACCCAACGTTGAATAGTCAGAAAAAGCATCAAATTTACTCGTCTCTCCATTTTCTCCTTTCTTCTTCCCTCTACGGTGGTTGCCAAATCTATGGGTAAACCCAAAATAGGCCACGAACTTGAATCTAACAAATGGTAACAATGGTTTTGATATTCGATCATAAACCACTTCTCGAAATATTCCATTCTTTTACCCTTTTTTTCCTTTTTCTTTTAAGAGTTAAGGAGAATTCATGATTCGTCTCCGCTGTGCTGCGGGAGGAAGTGAGTCTTGTCTTGTCTTGTACAATGTAAGAATGGTTTCTCCTTTCTTCTAATAATAAATCACTTCTCGAAATATTCCATGTTTTACCCTTTTTTCACCTTTTCTTTTAAGAGTTAAGGAGACTTTATGATTCGTCTCCCCTTTACTATGGGAGGAACTGAGTTTTGTCTTGTCTTGTACAAGGTAGTACCGTCCTCAGAGATTCTAGGATTCTTGTGGGAATCGAAAGGTGATTGGATTTTGCAGTTTCTTAATCAAATAATGAAGAAAGACATGAGGGATTGTGGGCAAAACTTAGTTTTACCGAGGAAGAAAAGGAATCAATCAAGGTTGCTGATGATCAAAACTTAAGGAAAGACAAGAAATCAGAACCATGGCTTGTAGGAACGCTGCTAACAAGAAGACATTTCAATAGGAGGCCATGATTGCAACTTTCAAGGCAGTATGGAGGGTAGCGAAAGAAGTGAAAACTTCGTGCACTAGGCACAAATTTCTTTCTATTCAAATTCTCAACAAATGCTAATAAACTTCGAGTGTTAAATGGCAGTTCATGGAATTTTGACAAGAACTTACTCCACTTTCAAGCTTATGATCCAAATAAACGGCCCAAGGATTATGTATTTAGCACTGCAGATTTCTATATACGGGTTTATGACTTACCACTAGGCTGGTTTAACAAAAAGATAGCATAAAGAATTAGGAACAAGATAAGCCAACTCAAAGAGATAGACTTTGATTCTCATAATAGTGAATGGGGAAGATTTCTTCAAATCCTAGTGGAGATTGATGTCAACAAACCTTTAAGGAGGGCTATATTGCTGTGAAAGTCAGAGGATGGTAGGAGTCATTGGGGCTGAATCAAGTATGAAAAGATTTCTAGTTTTTGCTATAACTGTGGTAAACTAGGACATGTCAAAACAGATTGCAAACGACGGCCTATGGATCAGAATAACATGGGGCGTTAATACAGTGAGTGGTTACGGGCATCATTAATCAAAAAGTTTGAAGCGAGGAAAGCATTAGCAAGTCATTCAAATGCAATCATGCCAGAAACATATCTAACCATAATAGAAGATCGCTGTGAGAACGTCAAAAGGGAAAAAGGTTGGAGAAGTAGCTTAATTATGGAAAGAATAAGCTAGGAGAAAACAAAGGAAAGAGGAGTTAATGCAAAAGTTGGACAATCGAAATTAATGCAAAAAGAAAAGGAAAAGGTTGAAAGTAAATTATCCGTTAAATGCATTAATGACATGGCATGAAGTAGACAGAAAGTGCAGAATAAGGTGAACGTGGTTCGTGGACTAAATAAAGAAGGTCATAGATTGTCTGATAACAGGGGTAATGGGAGAATCGTAGTGAAGGAGAAATTGGAAACTATTGCTTAATTGATGAGGAGATTCCTCGAACAAATATTGGTTGTGGAATCTCACAAAGGAAAATAAGAGCAGAAGGCAAATATGGGGATCCGGCATTATCGGGTTTAGAGAATCAAAGTCAAAATAGCACTCAACAGGTAATTGTGGAAAGAAGGACACATAACAACTGGAAGAATCAAGCTAAGCAGGCCAGGTGTAACAAATCAACGGAGACAACAAAGCGAAAAAATACAGAACTTTCAACTGAAGCAGCTCGTGAAAAGAAGAATTCAAGTGTAAAAAAAGTCGAACTGTCTACCAGCGGAGATGACTAAACAACAATTTTAATGGCAGAATCTGACCATAACCCATGCAAGGAGCCATGAAGTTAATAACATGGAACTACCGTGGACTTGAGAACCCATACATAGTAAGAGCTCTTAGACAGCTCATTCGACGACAAGTTCCCAATGTGGTATTCCTATGTGAAATAAAGTTGAGCAATAATGAGTTCGATAGAGTCCGAAGATAGTGTGATATGGACAATGCTTTTGTAGTCAATAGTGACCAACGGAGAGGTGGCCTAGCTATGATGTGAAGGAATGAGTTGATTCTCCAATTAAGAAGCTTCTCTAATAGCAACATAGATATAGAACTTTTAGAGAACAATCTTGCAGTGCAAAGACCAACTGGTTTTATGGTGATTCGGTTGTCAGAAATAGGCAAATGTCATGAACACTTCTTAAAACTTTTATCCTGATAGTCCACATTACCATGGACATGTTTTGGTGACTTCAATGAAATAATGCATAATGGAGAGAAGAAGAGCAGTGGCTTGAGGAATGAACATCAAATTGATGATTTTAGAGAATGTGTTGAGGATTGCAGACTACTTGCTGCAAGTTATCAAGGTTGCTGGTTGACGTGGACAAATAGAAGTTGAAAAGCATAGCTGGTTCGAGAATGACTAGATAGGGTCCTTGTAACAACAAAATAAATCGATATGTTTCTAGATTATCTCGTTAAACATCTTGTAAGCTCCCGGTCTAATCACTGCCCGATTCTTTTGAATACAGGAGGAAGATAGCCAAATACAATTCGAAGAAAGAAAAGAAGATTTCACTTTGAGAAAATATAGGCCATGGAACCGGCATGTGGAGATATCATAAATAAAGTCTGGCAAGATACCACTAGTAATGTTACCAAATTAAAAGAATTTGGAGTTTAATTGACTAGGTGGCACAAAGTAAACATTAGTGGCTTGAAGACTAATATCAAAGAACTATAAGACAGATTAAAGGTGCTAAATGATCTTGCACCTAATGAAGATGTCCTAAATGAAAAGATAGAGTTAAGGTGGCAGCTGAATGAGGTACTGAAAAAAGAATAGAAGTACTGGAAACAGCGATCAAGACTT
The DNA here is from genome assembly GCA_029448705.1 of Adansonia digitata. Taxonomy (NCBI): domain Eukaryota; kingdom Viridiplantae; phylum Streptophyta; class Magnoliopsida; order Malvales; family Malvaceae; genus Adansonia; species Adansonia digitata. Next base: position 12,099 of record JAQSVH010189380.1, on the reverse strand, counting down.
CAATGATTGAAGGGAGATGATCAAAACACATTATTTTTCCATGCCCAAGCAAGTGCTTGTAGAAGGAAGAATTTAATTCTGGGGTTGGAAGATAGTGAAGGAGTATAGAAGGATAGAGAAGATGAGATACAAACAATACCTATGTCATATTTCCAGTCACTTTTTGAATCCCATAGGACCACTCGGATTGAAAGTATCCTTGAAGCAGTTGAACACCGAGTCACAAGAGAGATGAACAACTTTCTTCTTGCAGAATTCAAAGCTGAAATAATTACCAACGCCCTCAAACAAATGCACCTTTTCAAAGCACCAGGACTAGACGGTAAGTCTGAACTTCTCTTTCAAAAATATTGGCATATTCTTGGCAATGATACCATATTGTTTTGTCTTGATGTGTTAAACGGGAAATCTGATATGCATTCTATAACAGACCCATATTGCTTTTATCCCTAAAACCAAGAACCTGAAAAACATGATGAATTATAGGCCTATCAGCTTATGAAATGTGATATACAAACTCATCGCAAATGTCCTTGTTAACAGATTAAAAATTACTTTTCCTCGTTACATTAGTAAGAATCAAAGTGCCTTTGTCCTAGGGAGATTAATTACGAATAATAGCATGATTGCTTATGAGCTCATAATGCGATGAAGTTAAAAAATAAAAGGGATCGAAGCTACTTTGCTCTCAAACTTGACATGAGCAAAGCTTATGATAGGGTTGAGTGGCCTTTTCTTCGGGCAATCATAAGGAAAATAGGGTTTGCCTGTAAATGGATAGAGCTTATAATGGAATGCATTTCATCTATTTCCTATTCTGTCATTTTCAATGGGAAAATCACTAATGCTTTCACACCGAGTAGAAGTCTTCAACAAGGAGATCCCTTATCACCATTCTTATTTTTGTTTTGTACAGAGGGTTTATCAACAATGCTTGAATAATTGCTGAAGACTGGAGAGGTAGCAAATATACAGGCAAGTAGATTAGGTCCTCAAATAAATCATCTTTCTTTGCAGATGGCAGCCTATTATTTGCAGGAGGAAATAAAACCACAAGAGAAAAGTTGAAGGACGTGCTAAGGACATGTAAGAATAGCTCGGGGCAAAAAATCAATTTTGAGAAATCAGTGCTATTTTTTAGCCGAATACTTCAGATGAATCGAAAGATGCACTTCAATGGTTGTTTGGAATCCTTGTTGCCACAAATCAGAAGAAATATCTAGGTTTGCTGACTATGGTTGGGAAAAGCAAAATAGCAGATTTTAAGGAGATCGTTAGTAGAGTGCAAGCAAGAATCCAGAGGTGGAATTGAAGGTATCTATCCATTGGAGGAAAAGAAATATTTATTAAAGTAGTCCTTCAAGCCCTTCCTTTATATGCTATGGTCTTTTTTCTGATACCACAGATATTATGTGATGATTTATCTTGAATTATTAGAAGATATTAATAGGCCAACAAGCAGGATAATAGAGGGTATACACTGGCTCACTTGGAATGAGGTATGTAAGCCGAAGAGTATAGAAGGCTTAGGTTTCAGAAATCTATAACTTTTTAACATGGCTCTGTTCGGTAAACAATGTTGGCGTCTCATTCAAAAAATGTCTTCCTTGACATACAAAATCCTAAACGCAAAGTACTTACCAATTGTTCCGTTTTGGAGTCTGCTTTAGGTCATCGCCCTTCTTTCATTTAAAGAAGCTTATGGACACCAAAAGTAGTGATTAAGGTAGGGATTAGATGGCTCGTAGGTGATGGGAGTCTATTGGCATTTGGAATGACAAATGGTTACTAGTCAACGGCCTAGAAACCATTACATTTGACACACGCAATATTCCAACAACTGCTAAAGTCGAAGCATTGATCAATTGAGAGAAGCGTACTTGACAAGAAAAACTAATTAGAGAGGAGTTCACTCAAGTGGAAGCTGATATAATTTGTAATAATCCCTTGTATAAAAGAAGAACGGTGGGCAGATTAGTTTGGCACTATATCACAGATGGTAAATACTCGGTTAAGAATGGCTACCATGTTCTTTTAATGAAGCAGCTCCCTCAAGGCCCGCAAAGATTTATTTGGAGGCAAATCTGGAATACTGCAGTTCTCCCAAAAATAAAGTCATTCACTTGGCGACTGTGTCATGGCATGGTTCCTACAAAGAGCAAGTTGGCATGTAAAATTAAAGATGGTGATCCTAGTTGCCTGAGATGTAGCCATCGTGAAGAAACGGATTTTCATGTAATACTGGATTGTGGTCCATCAAGAAACCTTCTCTACAGAGCTTTTCCAATGCTAATCGGTACTGATGATCCTAATGATAGCCCAAAAATCATTGATAAGATTGAAAAAGCATCTAAATCTTGTCTACAGAGGAATTTGATAAATATCTCATAACTTTATGGGCGCTGTGGTATACCAAGAATATAGAGATTCATCAAAATAATAAGCTAGAGGAAATAAGGGTGTCGAATCTGATAACAGGATTACACCAAGATTTTAAAGCAGCAACAGTCAGCTCTTTCCCGGGCCACATGTCTACAATAAAGTACGTTGGAAAGCAGCGAATCAGAACACTCTTACAATCAACTTCGATATTGTCGTGGATGTTTAGTACGAACATGGAGATGTAGGGGTGATTATTCTAGATTGTGAGGGATTTGTTATGGGAGCAGCTGCACTCAAAATAGGTCATTGTACAGGCCCAAACATGGCTGCAGCAATTGCAGCTTTCAAGGTGATAGAAGTGGCAGCACAGATGGGCTTTCAAGATGTTATTTTTGCAGCTGATGCTCTGACAATAGTCAAGAAATTGCAAATAGAGGAGGAGGACTTATCGATCATGTAAGAAAGCAGGAAGCTTATAAGGAATTTTAGCAATTGCAGAGTTCAACATAGTGCAAGATAAAGAAATGAAGTTGCCAACCTTCTAGCAAAAACAGTTTATATCTTGGTAATGAAAGTTTTTGGATTGAGGAATACCCAGATGTAATTCATCAGGCTGTAAGGACTGATGCTATTAACATTTAAATAAAACAACTGCTGTTTTTCTCCTTCAAAAAAAAAAAAAAAAAAGAGACATGAGTTTTTTTTTTTGGAAGTGATGTCTTTAAGCAGTAAGACATGTTTCTACACGTAAATTACAGGCAAGACACGTAGATTTTTATGGGCTTCCATATATTTTTTAATAGATAAACTTCAAATGACCAAAATAAGTTAAAAGCAAAAGGTAAGGACGTTGCGTAGTTGGCTGAAAAGAATGAATTTGATTTTCCCAATCAAAGCTTTAGATTGCTTCAAGTGATTGTTTTTATAGAGTGTTATGTTATAGATTATTATTATTATTATTTTCGTAACACGTAAATTAATAAGGTTTTTTCTAAAAATGTAAAAAATATTCTAGAAAATCATTTTAACAGGTAAAATATATTTTAAAATACAACATTGCTAACAAGATCGGAGAATTTAAGCAGCGATATAAAAAAATCATCACAGATTCATTCGGACTCAAAAAGTCATATATGACACACCATTAGAAAGGTAAATCAATTTGTTTTGTGAGAAAATATTTTAAAATTACAAAAAAAATCATTGTGAAAGTAAAAAATAAGGCATTATTGTTCTAATAGCTAAATTCGAAAATAAGGCATTATTGTTCTAATAGCTAAATTCGAAGGTTTCAAATAGCAAGTAATAGAAAATTCAACACTTTTTCATACAAACGCGAAAAGTCATATACAATAGCTTATTGAAAATCTAACTTAAAATAATTTGAAAGAAAAATAATTAAAATGCTTCAAAAAAATCTTTTAATAAGGTGAAAAATATTTTTTAATCGAACTTACTACTGCTACTAATAACTAAAAGAGGGTTAAAATGCTCTTAGTCACATAGGCGTAAATCATGATTAAACATTGAACACTTAAATATAGGGATCTGTGATCGTATGTTACTAAGTCCATCCCAAATCCAAAGGGTCATGGCACCCAAATGATAAACTAACCATGAAACAAATTTACTAAAAATCCCAAATTAAGCATTTAAATTCTCTTTAACTTTTGACCATAGTACTTCCCTTATGGAATGCTAATATTTGACACTCACAAAACATGGAAAATGTCATTTTTCCAGGGTTGTAACAGCTCCCAAATAGTAGCTAAACATCTCACAATACCATTTACTATTAATCCTACAAGGGTCTAGAGCAAGGCTCTACGTTTATTAACTCAAAAATCGACTTGAAATGACTTTGAAATTTATTTATTGTGGACATTGAAAGGTGAAAATGTGTCGAAAAAGGCATGAAAAGGGTATAAGAAGCCTAACGGTGTCTTCCACCCTATAGGGGCTTTTTTCAATTTTTTTTTTCTCTCCCATTTGGTCTCCCTTGTCCTACAATATGTGCTTTCAATTTTTGGTTGGCTAGAACCCTTTAATTTAGACCAAGTGAGCCTCCTATTGGTTCAGGCATGTGTTCATCCTCCAATAATAACAAAATTGTCATTTGCAGCAGCGATATCTATGCTTACTAAAATGAAATCATCCCTTGAAATATCCCACATTTCTATCCTCCTTTGGGCCACCCTTATTGCGAATCTAAAAATTAAAGCCTAATTGCATTAAAATTAAAAATGGCCCAAAATTCAAATAATTTCATAATTGGGTCCATTTTTCATTCAAACTGAAATCCAATGGCTAAAAAGTTTTGCATTATTTTTGAGGCAATAACATAAGGATGAGTGAGAAAGAAAAACCTTGGAATTTTGAAAGAAATTGTTCAAATTACCCAAATTTAGCTTCAAGGTATTGATACTCATCATGAAGTATTGATATCTTAGCTTAATATATCGATTTTTGTTTCGAGAAAGTATCAATACATCGACGCCCTAAACCACATTCAGCAGTACCAAGCAAATGTATCAACAATAATATTGATACCTACCATAATTTTTGAAATTTCGACCATTGAAAGCCAAAATACCCTAAGGAAAGGTATCGATACTTTTAACATATTTTGGATGGAATGTTTCATTTTGGCTCACAGTCACTTTCACCTTTCACCTTTCAAACATGGTTCGAGATTATCTTGCTAGTTCCTCGCAGGGGAAAATGGCTTTGTTAATGGCTGTTGCTCTTAAAAAATCATTTATAGAGGCTCGGATAAAACTAAATGACACAGCTACCCTTCTTTTGCTATTACTAAGGATCAAGAATAAGATGAAGACTATAGACTCCATGTTGTTTGGGACACTAGGAAATCTTTTGGCATGCCTACGAAGAAAATTTAGTAAATTTTGTCTATTTGAGGACAAAACCTTAGCGGGCATTCCAAGATTCAAAAAGAACAAGAAGAAATAAAGGAAAAGAAAAAAAAAATGCAACAAAAGACCTAGGCTTGATCTATTTTTTAAAAATAGGTTTCACTTAAAAATAAAAAGATCACGATATTGACTCAGGGCTCGACCTATCTTTTGAAACAGGTTCAACTTAAAATAAAAAGACCTCGGCATTGACTCAAGGCTTGACCTATCTCTTCAAAACAAGTTAGACTTAACAACAAAAGGAATGAAACATTGACTTGAGGCTTGACATCTATCTCTTTAAAGTAGGTTTGACTTAAAATAAAAGACCTCAACATTGGCTTGAGGCTCGACCTATCTCTTGAAATAGATTCAACTTAAAAAAAAATTTTATAATGGTTAATAATTTTATACAACATACAAATCAAAAGAAAAAGCAAAGATGGGGATTTTCTAATACGGGCTAGTGGTGCTGTTAAAAGATAGGACCATCACAGACAGGTTATTTGCGTCGGGAGAAAAGAAAAATAAAATGGTAAAGCCCAACCTTTTTTTAAACCTCCGAGAAGAAAATGTCCTCAGATTTAAATTTTGTTTTAGTGAATAAAGTGACACTAGTAAATCTTTTTCTTTTTCTCAGATTATTACCCAAAGATTATTCTAAACTTAAGTTACTACCAATTATTATGCTTAATTAAACTATTGATTTTTTAATAAAAAAATTCAGGCTATATGTCCATTAAATTTTTAGTTCCAAATTCAGTATAAATTAATGATGGAGCAACAGAAATGTACATAACCCCACATCTAAGGACTTGGGTTGGGATCAAATTGAAGCCAGCTAAGCATAAATTTACATACAAATTGGAATTCTTTTAGCTATAGGAAATCTTTTTTTTTTTTTTTTCAAATGAACTAGGGAACAAACTTGACTCTACAAGGTTTATTAAAAATACCGGCTTAACCAAAACCACCATTGATTAGTCATTCAAGTTAAAGGAAAAAAAGAACAAAGAAAGAGTACAGAATGGAAGTGAAAGAAGTGAAGTTTAAGGCCCTTGGAAGGGGATCATTTGATGTTGATGCAGTCAAACCTGGTGCACTTACAAATGAAAGAAAAGTAGAGGAGTTTAGAATGAAGAAGAAGAAGACTGAGAGAGAGAGAGAGAGATGAAGAATATTTTAGAGAGAATATAAGAGAGAATTATAAAATAGAATTCTTTTCAAATGGATAAATTTCAAAAAAAGAAAAGAAGAAAATAAAATTTGTCTAAAAAAGTCAAATAAATAAGCATTAATTTGTAAGACATGAACATATTATAATTACATAATATTAAAAAAATTTGTTTCTTTTTAGGATATTCAAGCTAAACATATATGCCTTCAGCAAAGTACAACCATCCCCCATGTTTCTTCAAAGATGCCCAATCTCAAATTGTGCTGGGATTGACCTTTACTAGGATAGGAAGACCATCTTGCTCTGCTTATTCGACATCCAAATACAATGCAACATACAAACTCAGAGTTCAATTTATTTGACTTGTGAAAAACCTTTAAAAAATTAGCATTCGATTTTCAGTAATGCGAAAGTACAGTCTATATCTTATTTTTAGAGGTTAGCGTTAGAAGAAAAACAATTTTACATTGTGATTTTATAAGCACGAGCCATCATTCTTTTATTGAAAAATATTTTTTCAAAAGACAAATCTTAAAAGAAATCACTTCAATCTTTCCAAATGAACAATATCTCATAATAAATATAGTCTAATAATTCTTACATTAACAATTAAACAAAAACAAAAGGTTAAATTTAAGGTGGTTAAACCATTTTTGTCTCTTAAAAATTGTCTCAATTGTGGCTGGGGTGGCATTTAGTAAAACAGACAACTGTTTTGCTTATCACTATTAAAGATTCAGATAAAATCTAAATCAACATATTACCCCACTTTAATCCCATATTCACTGTACTTAATTTTAGAAACAGGTTTATGAAAGCAACGGTGCAGAAAAAATAAAGCAAGTGAATTGGTGTTAACCGTTAAATGTATAGGTGTCTACGGATTTGTTAAGCATGAGTTTTGAACATGAATTTAAAACGTGAAGAGACTCTGATGCCACTGGTTAATCATTTTTTTTGGATGAATAAAATTTTCAATGATAAATCATCAAAAAACATAGACTAGATTTGAAAGCATATCTGAATTCATAGAAATAGATGTGAGTCTTTAAGTTTTGTGGTTTTTGATCTTCTAAATTGACGCATATGAACTTTTTAAAGAAGAAAGCTCTCATTTTTTTTTACGATGGAATGTTAGACAACAATCTTACGTGTAATTTGAGGACCACAACCATTTATAATAGCACACACTTTTTTATTTCTAATTTTAGCCCATCATAAATTAGAAATTAGAAATAGGTCTCTAAACATAATAAAGCCCATATCCAAAGATTATTCTAAAATTAAGTTATTACTAATTATTATGCATAATTAAACTATCGATTTTTTAACAAAAAAATTCAGGATATAAGTCTATTAATTACTTCCTAACTAATTAAATTTTTAGTTGCAAATTCAGTACAAAATAGTGGATCAACATAAATATGCATAAATCCACATTTAAGGGCTTGTATGGTTAGAATCAAATTAAAGCGAGCCAAGTGTTCACTTACATACAAAATTGATTTGTTTCAGCATTAGAAAATCCTTTTTTCTAGATGAACTAGGGAGCCAACTTAACTCAGCAAGATTTATTGTAGATGTCTATTTTCGGTTAATAATATATGATGTAGTTATTTTGGCATAGGTATTTTGGTAGAGGTAATTAGCACAGGTACTTTGGCATTAGTATTTTGATAACAGCACTTCTTTATAGTAGCAATACCTGGCATGACAAGTTCTATTTAATAAAAACTGTGAAGTTAACACCGAAAGGTTAACAAGATTCTTGAGTTTTCTCCATACTTGGGATGTCTTGGAAAGCATGACTTGAGGGCTCAGATATGGAAATTGTTAAGAAGCCTACTTCTTAACCTTTCCCTAGAATATAAGTGCTTCCATTTCCCATTGAATAGGCAATACACTATTGAGCGTGCTATCATATAACTATATCCACAGCCTATTACCAAAGCACTTTCAAGGTATAATTTCTAATAACCTCTACTCTAATCCATATCCTTAGCGACCTCTTATTCTCTTTCCCACTATCCATGTCTATATGAGTGGCTCTCTAATAACTTCCCACTTTCTTCTCGTAACCGTTCTTTTTAAATTCCTTAGGGAGGCTATAAATAGGGGTTTAGAGAATTCATTTAGGATTTTTTTTTTTAGCAATTTAGCAAACTTTCGACTATAAAAAATTTCCTAAAATTTTTTTTGCAAATCTTACAACCATTGCCTTTTCCACCCTTATTCACTTATAACCTCCATCATCACCGCCACCTACCACTGTAGTTATTGTCTAGTGTCTATTCCAATCTTTATTTCTACTTTCTCTCAGTTACATCCTATTTTATTGGTTTGCAATGTTTTCTCCCATAATTAAAAAGAACCTTCTACATTTTGGCGACTCTATTAGGAAAAGAGTGATTGCATTAAGCAAATTCTTTTAACTTTATTTTGTCAAAAAATATGGAATATTCTACTAGAAACCAAAATAAAGTAGTCCCATTTTCATCCAAGACTTGATAAAAATGATGAACGCAAATGCTTGAAAAAAATTATAGATATTATTTCCTAGTTCAACATCATTTTTCAATGCCACTACTTCATAAGTCTCACTTGTGAAAAACGAAAATGGAAACAACTCAGTTAGAGTTACTCCCATCAAATGGCAATGGAGAAAACATATCTAATGCCTCTAACCATATACCTTATGGAACCCTTGGCTTAACTAACATTACCACCTACACCCTAGCCAAATCGCTTTGCTTAGAAACTAAGGCATGATGAACACTTAAGATGGAACTTCCACATTGGTGGCACAGCCTACTAAAACTCAAAGCTTTGTCACGAAGAAGGAAGTTAAGAGATGTTTTGATCATAAGAATAAAAGCCTTACTTTCTTTAAGTTTGATCTTAAGCTTCCATACCCTGCTAGGGTAACTACTAAAAAAGACTATACCAGTCCTAAGTTTAAGCAATTTAATGGAAAATCTGGTGATGCCTATTAACATTTGATGAATTTTATGGAGACATTGGAGGTTGCTGAATTGGATGATGATATAAGGTTGAAAGAATTTTCTAAGTCTTTAATAGAGAAGACATACACATAGTATGTCAACCTTGCTCCTGGTTTTGTTGAGTCACGAAGCCAAATATGTAGAATGTTTGGTAAAAAGTTCTTTTCCACCGAGGAAAAGGTCAATTTGATTGGTTTAGGAAGAAAGCATCAAAAGCCAATCAAAGATCTTATGGATTTAATGTAAAGCTTTGGAGAAAGGGTGTTGGACATCCAAGACTCACATAATAAGACAAAGTTAGTGAAAATGTGCATACAGGGGATGTTTAATGAATACAGATGCATATGGAGACCTACCCTTGCTAACCTTTTCTACACTTATAGCAGCTACAAAAAGAACTAATAATATTGTTATAAGATAAAAGTAAAGTAATAGATTCCTGAGAAAAAAATATTCTTATAGCAAATGCCATCCATGAGAAAGAAGGAAGGGAAAAAAAAGTCCATTGTGGCCTAACATACATCTTAGGAGGGATAATTCCAAAAAGAGGCATTATTATAAGTTGAGTTCCACCTCTATTCCTAGTTCCAATAGATAAATTAAGAGCTCATCTCCTAGAATGGATTGAGATGATAACATAAATCTGCCTTTCATGCCAAAACCCCTAACAACTGAGGAAAAAGTTAACCCAAGTTACTATCTCACATGAGGGTAAGTCTCCAACTACAAAGTGTAGTAACCTTGGCAAAATATTTCATTAGAAGGTATAAGTAAGGAGATTATTATTGAGAATGATAGAATTCAGAACAATCCACTTCCACCTCATTAGAATACAATAGGGCATGTGACTGCTATTAGTCATGCATTGAATGATGGCCTCATTCCTTCAAATAAATAATCTAAAAATGTATAGGCTGTTGAAATGGTTACCTTCTTTATTGCACACTCCCTCATCAAAACATTAGACTTCGGACATTTTTTTAATCAATTGGAATATTTAAAGGAATCATGGAGTGAAGTTACTTTATTATTCGTTAAAATTGCTGGTGAATAGTATGTTGAGTGTAATTTAGTTAGAAAACCTATAGGAAAAATGTCTAGTGGATATACAAATGCAAGTGTTTATAGAAACAAACATGTGCACACTATATCCTTATCATAATAAGCCTCTTTATAGGGAGAGTAATATTAATGGCTATCCTATTAAATAGACTTTCATTGATGATAGGTCATTTGTTAATCTTATGCCTTTGTCCACTTTGAAGGTGGTGAAAATAGATATTAAGAGCATGTAGCATTCCATGACCATTGCTTCATTTAATAGTAAGGAGATCAAAAATTGGGATAGGTGATAATGAATTTTAAGATGGGTCTTATTCAAAACTAAACCTGCTTCCATGTAATTGCTGCACATGCGGCATACAATGTCCTCATACGAAAGAAGTTTCTACACATTCATAATATTATTCTCTTTAACGCCTCAGTGTATCAAGGGTTATTGGAAGGGGAAAAAAATTTCCACTAGCTACTAAGGCACTTTTTAAACAAAATTACGTAAACTATATAAAGGCTTCGTTTTTTAAAGATCTAGCGAAAGAGAGAAAGATTGCTATTACTAGATCTATTGGAGTTTTGCTCCCATAGTGGGAAGAGTATGTTGCGAAGAAAGATAGAAAAGGTAAAAAAAAAGAATGATCAAGGAAGAAAAAAAGCAGAGGAATGCAAGTGTAAGTAAAAAGGTGAAGAAAAAAGGAGTATAGGATATAGGAGTTAGCTCATACACGTATGATAATGGAAAGACAGTGCATTACTTATGATGGGGCATAGAGTTAGAAAAAACCTTTTTTTTTCTAACTCCATATTATGGGAACCACCTGATAAGCAACCATCTTGTTCTCAAGTGCAATCTATTTGTAAAAGGATACAATAGATAGTGCAAGCACTACAACAGTTGCAAGATCAGCCAAAGTCCAAAGATGATGAGTTAAAAAAGATAAAAATGGTGAGGGAAAGAGAACCAATAGGACTTTTATTCATAAGTACGAATCTTTCAGGTGAACAGAAGACTTAATTCTTTCAGCTTTAACAGGAGTATAAAGATATGTTTGCCTGGACTTATGAAAAAATGCCCGAGTTGTATAAGAACCTTATTACTCATGAATTATATATCTTTCCTGAAAGTAAACTTATTAAGCAACAAGTTAGGGTGTTTCAACATGAAGTGAAGACTCGGATTAAAAAGAGATTAATAAGTTGCTAAAAGTAGGATTTATCAAACCTACACATCATCTTATATGGCTAGCAAACGTTATGCCAGTGAAAAAGAAAAATGGGATAACAAGATAGCGTGTTGATTTTAGGGATCTAAACAAGTCATGTCCTAAAGATGATTTTCCTCGTCTAAACATTGATACTTTGGTCGATGCTATCGTTGGTCATGAAATGTTTTCATTTATGGATAGGTTTTGTAGTTATAACTGATTAAAATGGCTTTAAGTGATGCAAAGAAAATAGCCTTCAAAACTTTATTTCTAACTTTTACTACACTATTATGCCATTTGGATTGAAAAATAAGAGGGCAATATACCAATATGCTATGACAGTGACCTTTCATGATATGATGCAT
>JAQSVH010189369.1:0-18006 GCA_029448705.1 Adansonia digitata | reverse complement strand
TACAAGAATTTTAGCTCAAGGAAAATGTGTATCTAAAGATACAAAATGAAGAATACAAAAATAGGAAGAATTAATCCGATATAAAGATGAACTAGTTAATAAAAGATGAAGGATTTGACTTTAAGCACAATCTCTTGGTTCCTTACCCTGTTAAAGCTGTTGGAGTGGCTTATTTATAGCCTTGATTATGATTCTAGCCGTTAGGAACATTTGGTGAAGAAATATAGTTGTTGGAGCCTTTATAAGTGTTATTTCCTATTGTTCCCGTGCCTCTGTATCGATACAGTACCAATGGTATCGATACATAACTTAAAAAAGTAGCCATTATAACTTCTTGTATCGATACTATAATACGAGTATCAATACTAAGCAAGTTGTATCTATACATATGAGGGTTTCAGCCAAACGTAGGCTACTGCCAAGCTCTGTATCGATACTCATGGGGTCAATATCGATACTTATCAACATGTATCGATATCGATACATACACACTTGTATCGATACATTTGAGGGTTTCATGCCAACTTAAACTACTGCCAAGCCCTATACCGATACTCAGGGACCCAGTATCGATACTCAGCAATATGTATCGACACTCATGTTCATTGTATCGATACATTTGAGGGTTTTATGGATAGTATCGATACACATGTTCATGGTATTGATACTAGTCTTCAAAATTCGTTTGCTAAATTATTTTTGTCGACTCAAACACATCTCAATCTCAATGAATTGCCTTAGTACTTTTAAGGATCTTTTTCAATTTAAACATAAGTGCAAGGTCGGATATTAATTTAAGTTTTTTGGTTATATCAAAACTAAATTCAAGGTTAACACCTTTCATGGGTGACTTAGACATCAAGATTGACCTAAAATGCAAAAGTGCTAAAAGGTTCTTGATCTTTGAAAATTACATTTCATGCCCCACCGAAAAATCAAAGGAATACAAAAAGTTTTAATATACTTCTTTACACCCCTCTGGAGAATAAGAGGAATAATAGAAATTTGTTTAAAGTACAAAAACCATAAAATGCATGGTTTTACAAAATGATTTCTAAACTTTTCTAAATTTACAAATAGTTCCTACATGAAATAAAGATCACAAAATAAAATAAAACACAACAAATTCAACAAGGCAAACACATAAAAGATTCTACTAAACACCATTGGCCTTGGAACTATTTTTTTCTCCTTTTTGCAAACAAGTTCCTAAACTTTTAAAATGTGCAAAAAAGTCCCGAAAGGGTTATAAATAAATAAAACACATCCAAACATTTTCAAATACATAAAAAAAATCTTTAAAAGAACACTAGGTGGTTTGGCCAAGAGTGGATGGCCTTGGAATAAAATTTACAACTTTTACAATTTAGTCCCTAGATGATTTAAAATACAAAATCAAACATCAAATACATCAAAATCAACTTGGACAGCATACCAAAAGTCACAAGGAACATTCAGCCAAGTACCTTTGGCCTCGGAAGAAAATTTTACAATTTTGCAAATAAGTTCTTAAATATTCTAAAATTACAAAATGACCCCGAAATAATAAAAATACATAAAGTATTTATATATTTGAATAAGCATGAAATTTGATTTGGCCAAACTTGAATGGCTATATAAAAATTTTACAATTTTTACAATTTGGTCTCTAAGATTTCCATAATTACAAAATAGCCTAAACAATAAAAAAACATCACATAATCAAACATGTATGTTCATCTAGCATGAAAAGGAATCAAAAACAATTTTTGTCATCACATATTTTCATGACTATCAATGTAAGTACATATCATAATTTTCACTAAGCTTAAATATGCATAAAATCATAATAAATAATAAATAAATAAACATAAATCAACATGAAAATATTAAGAAAAAACACATAAAAATATATAAATGAAAATAACAATATTTCTACTAATAGGAATTACTTAAAACAACAAAATCAAGAAACTTTGATCATAGCCTTCTTACTTGGTCTTTCAACATGGATCAAAATTCATGAGCTCAAGTAGTCATAAAACTCACTAAGATCAAGAATCAAGCATAAACTAACCAAAAATTAAATTTTTACAAGACAAATTACCTTAAAAGCTTAAAAACCTAAGAATATTTAATTTTTAATGCTTTTTATCATGGGAAAGCTAAAGATTGTTCTTAAAACACCTTTCCCTATTTATAAGGGGGAGGTTCGGCCAAGGGGTTGATGAAATGTCTTTTGGCTAAAAATGGTTCTAGGATTTTTTTTTGTAAATTTTTTATTTATTTTTTGATATTTATTACCATTTTTTATATTTTTTTTTCACTTTTTGATAAGATGAAATTAATATATTTTTCATTTTGCATGATGATGTCATGCATGACATCATTATCTAGAAATATAAAAGAGAAAAAATCTTATTTGGTTAAAAAGAAATTATAAGACTAAATTGTAATAAATTAAAAATTATGTATTTAAGGAATAAAATTCCACATAACAAATTTAAATAAAAATTTATTCAAAATAAGCTCTTTGGCCTTATTAGAAAAAAAATGGCTCATTGGGCTTATCAAAAAGTTAATGAGCTTATTACGCCCAACATAAACGGGTTTTAAGGCCCGTGATAAAGAAAAAAATAAATTTTGTCCCATTAGAAATAAAATTAATAAAATTTCTATATAAAAGTTCAAAAATGAATCTATGAAAAATTTTATGGGCAAGAAAAACATGCCCATAAAATATGCCCATAAAAATAGTGAAAAAACATGCCCATAAAATTTTATGGGCAAGAAAAATTTTATAAAGTGAATTAAATTTAACACATTAGACAAAATATTAATTTATAAAAATAACAAAGATGAAATCTAAAATCTAAAGCAATTTTCATCCGAAAAATTTCATGAGTATGACACTTGTGGTATTGTAAAAAATTCAAAATTCATAAATAAATTTAATAACTTGATAACTCATGATAAAAAATGCCAAATAAAAAATTTTTGTTGAATTTTTTTTGGATTTTTAGATTGCATATCAGCATAAATGCCATAAAGATATTGATAAAAATATACAATGGTCAACTTCTTAAATTTTATGAAAATTTTCAAAAAATTCTTAAAAATGAAACATCCGAAAAGTAAATTTTAGAATTTCACAAGTATGAAGTTAAAAGCTAATTTTTTACCTTGATCTTCATCTTTTTATCCATAATCTATCTTTTACTACCCTTAAAATGGTGATTTTTGTCACATGCACATGCGGCCATGTAGGTATGACCAAAGAGGTCTTGAAAATGTTTAGTCCACCTTAAGAATTCAACCTTTTTGGGTGACAGCTAAGCTTTTGGTCTTGGATATTTTTGGACTATTAGGGAAGGGGCTTAAACAAAATTAGGTAGGACAACCCTAAATCTTATGATAAAACAACAATGGTCTTTTATCATGCCACATCCTATATGGCATCTTATCCACTAAATTAGATGGAACCCTATTTAGAAGATAAGCAATTGTTTTTAAGGCATAACCTCAAAAGGATATTGAAAGGTTAGCTTTAGACATCATGGAACGAACCATGTTCAACAAGGTTTGGTTTCTCTTTTCAAGCATTCCATTATGTTATGAAGTTTTAGGTGAAATTTATTAAAATAGAAAACTATTTTCTATCATATGATCCAAGAATTCTTGATTTTTCCCTTCTTGATCGGATCTGAGAGTTAAAATACTCTTGCCAATTTTTTTCACTATTTTAGCTTTAAACTCTTTAAACTTTTCAAAAGCTTGGACCTGTACTTCATTAAATACTGATACATGTACCTTGAGTAGTCATTGGTAAAGGTAATTAAGTAGGAATACACTTATCTAGCCATTGTGTTCATAAGTCCACATATATTCTGTATGTATTAAGCTTAACTAAACACCAACCTTTTCACTATTACGAGTAAAAGATTGGTCATTGCCAAAGAAACAACACTCTCATGTCCCATATGATTCATAATCAAATGGGTTAAAATAACCTTGTTTGGGTAACTTGGCTACTTTAGCCTTATTGACATGTTTAAGTCTACAATGCTATATCTTCATTGGATCAATTTTCTTTGCTTTCTTCACATTTATATTGAATATATGCATTTTGGGATCCAATACATAAAGCCCATTTTTTAATGAGCAGATCCATAAACCCTATCATTTGAGATGATCGTGCCACTATTGCTTTTTAACCTAAACTTGATATCATCATTTATAGTGAGGTGCGAAATTAAAATGGTGTTTTTAGACAATCTAGGAATATAAAGACATTCTTTATGTTCTAATGTCATGCTTAAAGGTAATGATAAGTTATACGTTCCAATGGCAACAGCTTTAACTTTTAATTCATTGCCTATTTTTAGAACCACCTCATTAGAGCCTAAATTATGTCATTACATAAGTGTGATCCATACCTTGAATCAATTATCTAGGTAGATGAATAAATAGTAGAGTAGTTCAACTCAGTCATATTAATCTGGGAGCAACTTTCCTTTTGTTGAGAACACCTATCAATCTATCATATCACTCCAATATTTTGGGCTACGGTATCAATAGTGCCTCACAGTGCAATTAATATTAATTTTATTGTCAACAACCTAGTATGAAAATGAGTATTAACTAGTAATTCATGTTTTAAACCAATAACAATGAGGTATTAAATCTTTATTTGCCATCCCACTAATTTTTCAAAATAATAGCCCTCACTATTATCTGGAAATCTCTTCAATGTATTTCTAGTGGGCTGGGATCCCTTTCAACATGTTGCAACCTTGAATGACTCAACAAATCACAAGAAGCCTAGTAGGTATGTAACATGGCTTACCGATTGCATCTTTATGCAACTTCTAGATTAGTTAGGTGGCGATTCCTTGCTTAAATGCATCATATTCACTTCCCCTAACTATAACCTCAATGCTATGTGGTCAAGTTGTATGCGTCCAGACAACACAACATTAGTTGAGTAAAACCCATTATTTATAACACAAATAGCTAAGATGGTAATATGGTCTCGAGTGACTCAATAAGTCTTTTATGGTTAAAACTATAGTATCTTGTTATGAATGGTGGAAAGCATTTTTATCATGCAAAGCATATGACTCAACATTGTATGAGGGATTTCATTTATTCATTTTTATTTAAGGTCTCATCTTTGTTGGCATGCATAATATTTTAAACCATCTCATAAAATAAATCTATTATCATGTATACTATTCGGATAATTATGGACTTTTATCTAATGCAATTTTGTTGAGCCATCAAAGGAAATTGGTTGGTCAATTCTTGGGTGATTACATATAAAAAGTTCATAAGCCTTCTTACAATCTCCTGAGTTTCATGGCACCTTCACTTGAATTTCCATCTTTACATTACAAAATTTTTCCTAACTAATCCTAATTTTAAATTTATCATGTAATCTAATTACATTTTTAATAAAGAGACATCTAGTTACATTCAAGGGGAATCGATTAGAAAAGGATTTTAGAACCCCAAAATAATAGAGATAAGGCAGGGTACGCAGACCTTTTTTAAAAGATTTAAACATTCATTAACTGTTAAACATAAATCCACAATCACATTGGGCTTGATTCCATAATGATCTAATACATCCATAACAATTATGAATATATTATTATAAATAAATAACTTAGTATCAAGTTACAAACTTAGAGGAGACTATTGATCTTGTCTTAATTTAGTTATGAAAAATAATTTTCTTATATGATTAATATTTATCCTAATTTTATTAGGACAAACCTAATCTAGTTAGGATTAATTGCATAAATTAAGACATTATCCAATCTTGTCTTAAACACTTTATGATATTTGTTTAATTGGATAATATTAGTTTGGTGATAAGTAGGAGTTTTAATTGGAAAGATACTCTACCAAGATACAACTCTATCTTGCACCAATCTAGCTAACCATTAGCTAGGATAATTTTATTTATTTATTCTATCTTTTCTTAGCTGATCATATCAACCTTCAGAGATAGACTCCTAGTAGGAATTAATGTCCTAAAATGTAAGAGGTTGGTGCAAGTTAGGACTCTAATCCCTTTGAGTTTTCCATTGCCTATGGTGGTTTCCTCTGAGCACTGGAAAGTCGTGCAACCACATGTGGTTTACTCTTACTACACCTTTGATTTATTACTACAAATTCTAGCATCTCATGCCTCAATTACTGCAACAAATAAGGTGGTAAGAAGTTAGTCAGAGCATATAAATGAAAGATGTGCATATATGGCACACTGATCGCTTGGATATGAAACATTTTTAAGCCAATCTTTTTCTTGATTTTTCCAGCTAGTGTCATAAACTTGTTATAACCTTTTCAAGGCTAAAAATCATGGAAAAATTTCTCCTAAATAGAAGCCAAAATTTTTAAATTTTCAAGCTGCAAGAAATCACCAAACCAGAAGAAAATCACTAAACTAAACCAATCTTTGCACAAACTATATTGAAAGACTATTATTTAGATTTAATCAATATAAAATTATTCAAACAAATTTTAAATAATTAGGAAAGATTGAAAACATCTAATTAAAATACTATTAGTGAGTGAAAATTTTCAAAAAAAAATTCTCATAAAATTACAGATCAAAAGACTAAACCAAAAGAAAACTATTTTTACAATTGGTAACAACCAAGTCCATGACAATCTAGGCTAGTAAAGAAACTTTGATACCACTTGAAAGATTGTGTCCCTAACATCAAATATCCACAATGTAGATCTTGATAGCTCAATTTGTAATAAAAACTAAAACAAAAACATAAAACATAGCTCGGCGGAGCATACAAACAACCTCAAGGATCATCTTATAAGCCTTTTAACCAATATGAGAAGTAAGAAGCAATCCGAGATATAAAAAATTATAACTTAGTTTGTAGGAAATTATTCTCATAGATCTACTACAATCTTCACTTTGTTCTTGCACACCAAGCTCGATTGTTTTAAACTAAAGTTGTCTAAGTGTCAATCTTTAAAGGTGATCCATACAAGTGACTCAACAAACCTTTATAAATGTGTGAGACTTTATCTTGCCAAGAAACATGCCAGTAGTTTAGGCTTTAAAAACCTTCACTTGGCGAAAGTGTACATGCTAAAACATTAAAGATAAAGAAAAAAGCTAATTTCACTCAATTTTGTAGGGAGATGGCACTACTTGCTTAAGCTGCCGCAATTCTTCCTTTTAGGAATACTAAATGATGCCCAGGTCTTAGTCTATTAACTACATTAGCTTTCAATTAATCTTGGTTTTGATATAACTAAAACTTAGGCTTAATTAGTTGTGTTTAAATATTTTCAAGATAGTATTTTTCATGAATTATTTTGAAAACACTTTGAACATTACTAGAATGTGTTTTAACTGTTTTAAACAATAAAATATGTGTTCCTAATGCATACATTTGTATAAAACATTTTTGAGATAAGTTTCATATGTTTCAAAGCCATGAAAAACCCTTTAAAGATGATTTTTATATGAATTTATGATACACTAAGGGTATACATTGATACAATGCTTAGCAGTAGCTAAATAATCTTGAAACCCAAAATTTGCTATTCATGTATCAATACATCATTGTTCATGTACTGATAAAGACTGTTCAACAATTATATTTTGCATGAATGAAGGTAATGTATTGATATACAACATAATGTATCGATGCATTCTAATAGAAATAAATGGGAAGTAATCAAATGAGGCTCATAATTGCTATATTCATTCACTAAACGTTCCCAGCAGCTATAATCATTATCAAGTTTATAAATGGGCCTTTCCAACACCTCCAACAAGATGATGAACTAAGAAAGTAAGCTTAAAGTCAAATTTTACCTCTCTTACATTTTTTTTAAATAGTTCATAATTATATAAGATTAATTCTTTCTATCTTTGAATTCTTCTTGTATCTTTAGAATTATCATCCTTTGAACCTAAACTCTTATAAACACCTAACCATTGGATGTTACATTTTGTTTACAACTAAATCTTTTTAAAAATGGGAGGCTCTAAATTAGCCATTGAAAAGTAGAGAAGGGTTATATCTTAGCTATAAAAGATAAGAGTTAAAGGTTCTATCTTAGCCTTAAGAAAATGATAGGGAGTTATAATGGTTATCCCTTGTCCTTGAAAGGTAGACAATTCAAGTTAGTGAATCGAGGAAATTTAAGGCCAATAAGGGTAAAAAAAACGTGGGCAATTAAGGTCGAACCTCTCTAAATCATTGAGTTTACTTTTTTTTTCCTTCTCTTTAATTGATTATTATTATTCACTAACTTGTAACTCCAAAGGCTATTGTTTTTATTTCTTAATTTTATTCATCAAATTTTTAATTTGTAAAAGATTTTCAATTCAACCTTTTTTGATTTCATTCACCACTAAAAGGTCTAACATATTCTTTAGCGTTTGTGATGGCAAGACATGACTTAGATACATAGGGTAAGAGTGTTATCAGGTTTTAAATTAATTGCACTTTAATCCTTAGCCCTTTGAATAATTTAATTTGGGCATGAGTAACTTTTACTCTTAGGTACTTAAGCTCAGTCTCAATTTAATTTTCACAAAATCATCTTTATGTGCTGACCCATTAATCCCCCATCCCATTGGTAACAAATATAAATTATTCAGTTAAGAACATTTATATTTATATAACAAGATTGACATATAGCAATGCATTACAACCACCCGATGTGCAAAGAATGTCAAATTGGTTTTGACAAGGTTTTTAGTGTAAATATCTCAGTTATAATTTTATCATTTCATAATATATCTCAAAATGGATAAAAGCATGGTGTAGTGTCTACTATTAGCATTTTTCTTATTAGTTGTTCAGCTTTATGTGTTAATTCTATGATCAATATTGCCTTGTCTAAAGACTTTAGGCAACATGGACCATGAATAAGTGAGATATGTCCCTTCATATCACTTAGGGTTAAGAATCCTTTCTCAACCACTCATTTTAGTAGCTTCATGGCATCCTTGAAACCACCTTTCTTTTGGCATCCATCCTTGTAGACCCATTCATGATGATTTTAAGTATGAGAATCCACATACAAAGGTGACTTGGTGTCACAGGTCTAAAATTACGTACACTATTGACACAATAGTGTTTCCATAGACATTTAAGTGAAATTCTTAGTAGAACTCTTATAGCAAGTTATTTTTAGTGAACTTGTTCTCATAACAAGAAGCAATATGTTATCCTCAAGTATCTCTATACTTTAATTTACAAGATCAATTACATGCATTGAATGTATATAAGCTTAACATATGCTGGTCTTTGTACATTGCCAATGCCCTACCTTAACAATATAATGAGTAAGAATGTTTTAGGAAATGCAATTTTGATATGCAATGATCTCATAATTATAACACATTACAATTTCTTTACAAGGCCAATGTCTTTCATGGGCTTTATCTACATAAGATTTAAATAAAAAATTATTTAAAAAACCTTAAGGATTTAGAAATACCTCATATTACATTAATAAAACGTAATATACAATACATAAAAATACTAACAACTGGTGTATTATGAGATAATGCGATTGGCTTGTAGGGCTTAAGTAACACTGAATAGGGTGAGTCTATTTTATTTAGTTATTCAGCTAAACTAACGATTTGTTGTTGGAGTAGACAGCAACAACCATTTTATCTGACTTGCTTATTTTTTATTTTCCAATGGATTTATATCTTTCACTAATGGAAATTTTTGATGTAGTGAGTAATAGCTTTTGTTATTTGCTATTCAAGATTCTTGTTGAGGCAATTCATATCATCCATGCATAGTGTTTTGATTTAAGATTTGAATTTGTCCATGTTTTAGCAATAGCATATTGTTCAAAGTTAAAGTCCAAAATATGGAAGAAACAATGTTCCCATAATTCTACCATTTAGTCAGTTTCATTCCATTTAATCCCTATTTCATGGCCGCATATCTTTCTAGCTAAGTAATGGGAAAATTTTTCCTCGTACTTGAATATAATTTTCATTTCATTTAGGAAAAGCTATGTCTTTATCATTTATTCCAATAAGCTTCCATTAAATAGAAAAAATTTGATAAATACTGATAACTCTCGGATAAAGTATTATTAAGGGTGATTTTTTTAATTTTTCAATTTATAAATATATAAAAATATATTATAATTAAGAAGAAAAAAGTTGCAAACTTCTAATTCTGTCTGGACCTCTTTTAAGCCAAATGTGCTTTATCAAAACCTTAGGTGAAATGCATTTTTCTCTTTTCCTTGATCAATTTCTAACATTGTGGGACCTAATTGGGAGCTTTGGAATGCCTAAAACTAAATTGAATAAATGGAAACACTTAAAGGGTTAACACATGTCAATTTTAAGTAACTCAAAAAAATGTATCCATATATTTCATTAATGTATACCAAGCTAGGTCTTTCTAGACTTAGGAATGCGATTGTGTCAATACAATTTCATATTGTATCAATACAATTGCAAATGTATCAATATGATATGCATTGCCGAAACATTTTCATGTTTTAGGATTTTTGCTACTGGGAAATAATTGTATCAATACAATTCAAAATGTATTGACACTACATAAAGTTTTTTAGAACAAAGCTTTTCCATAAAATTTTTGCTAACTTTTCATCTTCTTAGTGACCTTGGATCACTTCCTAATCATGTAAGGGGTCTTAACGTTTTCACATCAAAGAAAAGGACTTATGAGCTTGATAATCACCCACAGAGCCCACACCATAAGAGCTTGAATTAACTTGGAATAGGTGAAATTAATGCTTTAATTATGCTTAGGAGCCAAACGGCTTCTAATCTGATCATTTAATAACTATTCCAAGCTAATTTAGTTGAAATGTAATGGGGAGCTTTCACGGGTTAGAGTTAGAAGCCCTTTCTCACACAAGATAAAGATATGGCCAATTTGGTTGGGTTTCTTTTAAATGGCACGCAACTAAGTCTGTCTACTTTGATCATTTCAAAGCATGCTGCAATAAGAAGGTTTTAGCCCATTTAATCATAACATTTAAGACTTAGAGGGTTTGCTTGCAAGCAAGCTTCCATGAAATACCAAGGTATTAAGAAAAGTGTATAAGGATAAGTTCTTATCAGCCAAGATGGGTTTTAAACCCCCTTGGACGTTTATTGGAAGGGATTCCATTAATTTTCAGTGAAGATTAGGCTATAGCAAGAAAACAAAAAAAAAAAAAAGAGAAAATGAGGGGGATTACTTTAAGTTTTTGTATAAGGTTGTTTGTCTTTCATTCTTTACTTTTATTTTACATCTGTTATTCGCCTTTTTGTAAGCTTGAGGATTCTAATCTATCTAAATATACTGAGATATGAACCCTAACATATTAAAGTAGGCAACACTTCTAATCATTGTAGGGCCCTACCTAGTTAGACAAATCACTCATCTAAGCCTCTCATACTAAAATATAAGAGTGGTTGGTTAAGAAGTGGCCACCAATCTATTTTACCTAGATGTGATTAGTCACCTATTAAAACCATTCACTAAAGAGTTACAAAACTCTAAACAAATAATTTTACAGCTTGTGCATACCAGAGATCTATATAGTTGGGCTAGGGAGTTAGTTACACTACAAAGTGAGGACTCGATCCCTTTGGCGATGCCCAATACTTGTTACCAACTAACCACATGTATTACAATTGTTTTTCTTCGATTTCAATCACATGTGTTCAACCATAATCCCTTTTTATTCATTCTATCAAAATAAAAAAAATATCACCGAAAAGAATGTTTCATGACTTTTACTAGGATTACCTTGAATTTACAATTGATTCGGAGCTAAAATTATTTACAAAGGAAAATTTTTATAAAATCACTTGACTCAAAAATACTCATTAATTGACTCCATTTTCAGTATTTATATCAATTTTGACTCCATTTAAAAGAATTCACAAAAATAGCACAGTTGAACTAAATTGAAGAAATTACAACTTTGGAAACAATATTAAAAATTAACTTTATTTAACATTAAAGCTTGAGTGTAAGACTCTATGGACCTTTTAGACACTTCTAGACCAATGGACACACTGAACATGGATCCCAAAATAAATTTCAAGGCATCTGAATGCCTCTGAATAAGGAACATCAAAACTGTAGAGGACTAAAACATGGATAGATTTGACCTTTCAAGCTTTCTGAATTTATTTAGGATTATTCCTATCACATAAAATAACCAAACTATAGTGTATGACTGCTAACTCACTATACTTCAACCTAAAAATATTCAAAAAATGCCAAAAAATCAGTTTGGGTATCACATAAATTTTTTATTTGGACGCTACTGCATTACACAGCATATTCGACTAGCTTGCTGTTTGGATTTTCTTCCTAATCTATCCAGAATACCTACTAGACAAGCCATACATTCTCTAAAAGCTTATTCATTCTACTTTTATTAAAAAATATGAGAAAAAAAGAAAAAATATTATCCTCATCAAAAATAGCTCATATTGTTTTGGGATTTTATTGTATTCTTCCTATCATGAACTCAAACATTTCAATAGCCTATTATGCAGCCCAATCAATAAGGATTATATAAAAAATACTAACAGAAATTTCTAAGGCCTATAACCTAATCAAATATATCTTTTTTCCATGACTACAGAGCTGGACTCCAATAGTAGCTCTAACGCAACTTTTGATCATCAAGTTTTTTGTCAAATTTTTAAAACATGTTTTTGAATGTTTGAATGTCCACCAATGAGACCAAATAGAATCTACAAATGTCATATATGAGGAAACAACAAAGACTTCTAGATGCTAAGACCTAGAACAATGTTTTACAACATTGGTGATATGCTTCAGAGTCATGCGAATGTCTCCATTTTTATTGCTTTTATTTATTATTATTTATTCTTAACAAGTGATTGACACAACAATGCCACCCACTTGTATGCTATAAATAGCACTTAATTGACACTAAACCACATAATTTGACTCACCCAAACAACACCTAATGGCTTACACTAAGGTTCACCAAGTTTAGACTCATCCAAGCATATTTAAACACTTAAAAAATATTTTTATTTGCCACAAATTAGCTTTAACTCAAGCTATTTTATTTAATATCCCTAAGTTGCCCATTAAAGAGCTTATTAAATAAAACCAAACATTGATTCACCTATTTACTAAGTGGACCAATGCCTACCTTTGGGGGATCCCTTTAGAAAATAAGGTTTTTACATAATCGAAACACCCTATCATGCAATTTATCACCTTATTATGCAATTTATCAAACATATAGAATACTAACCTAGGATTCTAACAACTAACATCCAAAACATATTTTAACCAAAAAATAGTATATAGCTAAATTATTTATGCTCATCCAAACATTAATTCTCATCAATTAACAATCAAGCATAAGAAAACAAGCTTGGATTCAATTCAATCAACATGCTTAACAATCAGATCATACTTTTAACATTTAAGCTTTGTAATTGAACAAGTAAGCTTTTGAATTCATTCAATTAAGCATAAATTTTAGCCTGCCCAAGTTCACTTCAACTAAATTCATCTAGATTTCACCAATTAGGCATTAATTATGAGGAACTCACTTAAGTGCACCAAAAATACACCATGGTCGAACCTAGAGGAAGCTATTCTAGCTTGTTCTAATGCCTTGCCTAGTTCAAGAACTTATTATTTGTTCATTTAACATAAGATTAAAGTTTCTAATCACTTAGGTTTTAATTCCAATTAGCTCACACTAGCTCAAATTAGAAGATCATGCAAGATTAAATCAATTAAACTCAAGATCCTATGAATCTAAGCTAATGGAAAGTGAGATTAAGAATCTAGAGTTGTTTGTACACTATACTAAGCTAAAGGATCCTGATTTCATCATCTAAACTTTCTAATTTCAAGTCAATATCATCAAATCCTAATTCAATTAAACTTAAATCATCAAAATCATAACGAAACATGTTAGCCAAAACCTAACTCAACTGAAATTGGCTTAGTCAAACTTTAGGTTAGGCTCTCTAAACATGATTTTAAGTTAAATTTTAGCAATTAGTCATGTAACCATGCTTAGAAGGATATGAAATCAAGTAGATCATAGCTCAAAATCAAATTAACATATTATGGCATCAAGATCCAAGTTGGCCAAATCTTAGAGAGCATGAATAGGCTTGGCCAAAACATTAATCAAGCATATAAAGCATGGATTAATCATCAAAACATGCTAGTTAATTTGAAATTAAAGAGAAAAGTAAGAAATTATACCTACTCCAAGCTTATTTTCCTCCTAAAGATGGTGAAAGAGTGAAAGAAATGAGAATATTATAGATTTTTTTAAGATTTGCTAAATGTTTAAAAGTTGTGAAATTATGGCTAATCCCCTTATTTTTAAGGCCGTGATGTTGGTGATTTAAGCTTTAATCACCTTAGCGTGATCTTAACTTTGTCACTAACCTCCTAATTAATTTTGGGATAAATTACATTAATGCCATTACTGAACAAAATTAGCATATTTATCGCATGTTGAATTTGCCCAAAACTTAATTCTATACTAATCTATTTACAATTTTTTTATTCCATTCAACTGTCATGATTTACCTATGTAAAAGTGCAATTAAATATTCCATCCTATAGCAAATATATGTCCAAATGACTTTCTCAAAAAAATTGAATTTTCTACCTCGAACTTCTAGGATTAAGCTCTAAAAAATCCTAGTATTCTAAATTATTGAGATTCCTTCATGACCTAGTCCTGATTACACCTTTTTGACCTAAAGTCTATGTTTAATTTCATTTTGGTGTAATCAATTTTGAAATATGAGTTGTAGAACTGGTCCAATTTCAAAATCTAACTCTAAGCTAAAACGTTAACTTTTTACAATTAGCTTGTACCATTATGTTGACTTTTGATTATACTTTATAAAATAAGTCTCTTTTTTTCACACAAAAGCCATCGATAATGCTCTTATCACCTTAAAAGACATAACTAGTCAACTCTTGACATTCTTAAATTTTTAGGACTTAGGTCCCAGTTTTCAAAATCGAACACCTATTTTTAAATTGAACAATTAAGCTCAAATGCTTATTATGTTAAATTAAGCTCATGGAAACTAACTAACACCTTAATTGGACCTTTCTGTCATTTATAACTTATTTGAGAGGATCCAAAACTAGGAAATTCTAACTAACCCCTAAAAACAACAAAAAATCAACTGGGAGTTTGGATAAAATATGGTACCAATAGCTATCTCTCTTTAGCTGTTGCTAAGAACTTAGGAACGAGGCAAAGACTAAATAGACATGATTTTGTTTAGGACCTAATAAGCTTTCCACAAGATTTTCTTAACATGCAATACCCTAACTAACTATACTAATGAAAATGAATGTCAATCTTCTACTTCATTGTCAAAGTGCCAATACCACTAGTCTTTTCTATAACCAAGTAAAGCAAACTGACACGCTACTTATTCATTAGTCTTCTATTCATCCAAATGAAGATGACTTAGGGCTACTAGCTCTATTGGTCTTTTAAATAACCAAATAGAGTGGACTTACACATTATGCCTATTTTCCAAACTTACATATTGCCGAATGAAGAGGAATTGACTCAAAAACCTATTTCATTGATTTTTGCTTAATCAAACGAAAAGGATAAAAATA
Source organism: Adansonia digitata (assembly GCA_029448705.1). Taxonomy (NCBI): domain Eukaryota; kingdom Viridiplantae; phylum Streptophyta; class Magnoliopsida; order Malvales; family Malvaceae; genus Adansonia; species Adansonia digitata. The sequence continues at coordinate 2,368 of JAQSVH010189369.1, read as the reverse complement.
ACTAATTTTATCAACATTCTACCTAGTTAAATGAAGCATATGAGAGGACCACAAATTTCACCAATATTTTGCCTAATCAAGTGAAGTTATCTGATCTTCAGCTTAATCGAATGAAGCTAACTCAAAACCTATTTCATCAACCTTCCACATAGTCAAATGTAGAGGATAACTACACTAGTTTTTTACTTAACCAAGTACAGTTAACAAAAGAAAAACTCCATCTGACCTTCTAGTTAATCAAGCAAAGTGACTCAAACCTAACTACACTAGTCTTCCACATAACCAAGTGAAACAGACAAAGGAAAAAGTTTCTTTCTATAAGGCAAAACCTCTCTAGAAGGTTTAGTTTTGTTGATTATCTACCTAACCAACTAGAGTAGGCTTTTCTCTCCATAGGGGCCAACTTTATTAGGCTTACATATGTCCAGCTACGTTGGGCGTTCCGTATTTATGGCCAACTTAACTAGACTTACACATGGCTAGCTATATTGGGCTTATCTTTCTCTTATGGGCTAACTTGACTGGGCTTACTCATGGTAGCTATGTTAGGCCTATCTTAGTACGTACCCTCTTTAAGTAGATGCTAACTTGAACTTCTTTTCTCTTCTTTTTCATCTCTATGTAACAATTATATTGGATTTACTCACTATAGAAGGAATGATATTGCTAGCATATTATCCACTGGGGAATGATCTTGATTCTACCAATACCATTAGAGATATCTTTCTTTCAAACATTTTTCTGTAATACAAGATCAACATAAATGCATGATTCCTACTTTCATGTTAATATGTAGCCATAATACAGGATTCATTTTAATGTTATTCATGATTTATTTTGCTTTAGTGAAACATTTTTATGACTATTCTACTTTTATTTATCTCTTTGGCATTCATCATGGCCTTCACTACCTTATTTCTTTTCCATTCTCATCCTTCTCTAAGCATTCAATACTATAGACACCTCATTTTGTCCAAACCAGTTTTTGGCATCCTTGGAGTTAGGTAAAAGATGATAAAAATAAAAAATAAAAAAATAAAAGCTGGGGGACAATTGCCGGGTGTTGTGTCACCAGGCACTATTAGGCGACATAGGGCTAGGCAAAAGATTTTTTTTGGGAAGGTCTAAAATGCCTATGGGCTGTATTAAAGAAAATATAAAAATGAGGCATCAAAGGCCACTTTTCATGGTGTCACTAAGGTTATTCCAATGAATACCAATCTTAACTGAGATAGATGGTAGCAACCTACCCAACCTCATGAATTCTGATTCTATTAAGAAGTACTATCTTGAAAGGACTTTAAACCCTAAGGGCATCCTATTAGTCCCTTGCCTACCACTCATAAAAAAATCCAAAATTAAAAAAAAAAAACAAAACAAAAAAAATAAAAAGAAAGAAAAAAATAACTTAAGTTGAATACCTGCGAGGGCAGCTCAACGGCTCAAGTGATCAAACCTCCTCATTTAACAAAGCCAAATCCAAACTATCATTAGCCTAAAACTAATCTTCCCCATATTCATAACTCTAACCAAGGTGCCAAGTCATTACCTAACCCATCTGTTCTGTGTTGACTAATACCACCAAAACCTTATTCATAACTGTACTTGGCAAATAAAACTACCTAACTTTAAGGCCTCCATCCCACCATGGCGTAATCTAAAGGATCTTCTTATGAGTCGCCAGCACTAAAAGAATCAATTGCTTGAAAGAAATCTCTAAAAGCACTCAGTGAAGAATTCACATCATCAATGTCTGAGCTAGTCGACCAGAAAGACTTCTCATGTCTTTTTTATACTTCAAAACCTTCCACAATCTTATAAGTTTATCACAAATTGTACCTTCTTTCTTTGAATAAAAATATTGGTTTCTCGTAGAATCTTTTCTCGAAACTGTATTCCATGTTGCATCATGTTTATCATTTAATTGATAATGCTTGATAAATAAACAAAATTGATAATAGGATTTCCTAGCATTACTTTGAAAGATAGAACTTTGTAGGGACTTTGTTTCATGTTTAAACACCAAGAATAAACTCTTGAGGCCATAATTGGTCTTACCGTAGGACCTCATATCTGGAGAATATGCTCAAAACCTCATCAGTAAGTGGCCATGGACCTTATGTACCTTTGAAGAAGGGACAATCTTAACATTTAAAGCCTTTGAAGATCTAAAGCAAGATTAATGAACCCTGGGCAAAAAGCCACCTCACTAAAGTCAAAGAAAGCCTAAAACCAGCCATTAGATTAGGCCTTTAAAGTCATCACCTTTACATCAATTAGGCAAGCATTTTCATCTCCATGCATTATGTAGCATTTAACATCTTACAGGTATTAGCTTCCGTATGCAGAAGTTAAATTTATAGGGAAC
>JAQSVH010189349.1:0-18015 GCA_029448705.1 Adansonia digitata | reverse complement strand
ATGTATCGATACATTCAAGTAAAATTGTGAATTTTCTCATGTCTTTTGTCCCCGGATACCTTGGACTACACCATTTGGTGCCACCTCCTTGTATTTACCTTTGATATGATCCTTAGGCCTTCTTGACATCCTCAAAATAGTCGCCCGGCAATCACCACCCCCTCTTACGTCCATGCTCCAGATTGCCAAAAATTAGCCCGGACAAAATAAGGTGTTTACACATGCTTGCAAAGCTTATTCACTCTATTTTTGTCTAAAAAGAAGAGAAAATACATGAAAATGATTATCCTCATAAAAAATATTTCGTAATACTGATCAGGCATTGAAATAGAGCCATGCAAATAGCTCATGTTCTGGGATTTTATTGTATTCGTCAATCACAAAATCAAACATTTCAATAGCTAATTTTAAAGCCTAATTAATACGGATTATGAAAAAAATTCATAAGGCCTATAATCTAATCAAAATATATTTTTCTTAGGAGACTATGATGCTAAACTACAACAGTAGCTCTAACATGATTTGTGATCACAAAGCCTTTTGTCACATTTTTAAAACAAGTTTTCAGATGTTTGAACATCTAGGGATGAGAGCAAACAAACTCTATGCATGTTATGTATGAGCAAACAACAAAGCCTTCTAAGTGCCAAATCTAGAACTATGTTTTTCAACATTGGAAATATGCTTTGGAGTCATGTGAATGACTTCACTTTTATCAGTTTTGTTCAATATTATTTATTCTTAACAAGTGAATGGTACACCAATGTCACTTATTTGTATGCTGAAACCAGCAAACAAAATGACTTTAAACAACATAATTTGACTGACCTAAACATCATCTAATGACTCACGTTGAGGCTGACCAAATTTTGGACTCAACAAAGCATATTTAAACACTTAAAAAATATTTTTATTTTACTCTAAATCAACTTTAATTCAAGATATTTTATTTAATATCCCTAAGCAACTCATTAAAGTGCTTATTAAACAAAACCAAACTTTGATTCACCCATTGATTAAGTGAACTAAAGCTTGCCCTTGGGGGTCTTTTTATGAAAACAAGGTTTTTACACAGCCTAAATATGCTATCATGCATTTAATCAAACACATAGAATACTAACCTAAGGTTCTAGCACCTAATCATCCACAAGACCTATTTTAAACACAAATTCAACTTGGCTGATTCATTCATGCTTAACTAATCATCAATTCTCATCAAATTCCCATTATTCAACAATCAAGCACAAGAAAACAAGCTTAGATTCAATTCAATTAACATGCTTAATAATCAAATCATGCTTTTAACTAATTAAGCTCATCGATTGAACATGTAAGCTCCTAAATTCATCCAATTAAACATTAATTTCAGTTGACCCAAGTTCAACTTAATTTAATTCATCTAGGTTTCAATAATTAAGCATCAATTATTTAAGCCCACTCAAGCTCACCTAGAAACCACCATGGTCGAACCTAAATGGATATCTTCTAGCTTATTCGAACACTTTGCCTAGCTCAAGAACTTATGATTTCATCATTTTGCACTAGATTTAAGTTCTATTAAACTAGGATTAAGTTCAAATTAGCTCACACTAGCTCAAATTAGCAAGATCATGTGAAATTAAATTAATTAAGCTTAAAATTAAACTGACCTAAGCTAGCCAAACATGATTCCTTTAATCTATTTGTGTTCAAACACTTTAATAAGTTAGAAGATTATGATTTCATTATTAAACTTCAAAATTCTAGTTTAATATCATCAAATCCTAGCTCAAATAAGCTCAAACCATATAGATCCTAAGAAATCATGCTAATTAAAACTTGGGTCTAGTGACATTACTTTGGCTAAACACTACATCAAGCACATTCATCATGATTTAAGCTAGGTTTCAATAACTAATCAAGAGACCATGCTTTGAATAACAAGAAAACCAGTGACTTATAGCTCAAATCAAGATGCAAACATGAAAGCATTATCATTCAAAGTGGCCAAACACTATAGGTCAAGGATACATCATAGCCGAGCATTATTGAAGCATCAAGAAGTATGGTTGATCATCAAAATCATGAAATTGAAATGAAATTAAAAAGAAAAGTAAGAAATTATAACTATTAATGGCTTGCTTCCTCTTAAAAATAATGAGAGCTTAAGAGAAAAAAATTTCTAAATTTTCTAAAGCTTGCTAAATGTTTCAAAGTTATCAAGTCATAGCTAATCACCCCTATTTATAGACCCGTAAGTTGGTGATTTAAGCTTTAATCACCCTTGGGTGATCTTAGCTTAATTACTAACCTTTTAACTGAATTTAGGAGAAATTACACTTATGCCATTAATGAAAGATGAACATAACTGACACATTATGCATATGTTAGAATTTAGCCCAAGCATTATTCCTACACTAATCTATGTCTAACTTTTTATTCCATTCAATTGACCATGATTTGTCTATGTAAAAGTGCAATTAAATGTCCCGTCTTATTGCAATAATATGTCATAATGACTTTCTCTAGAAAAATATGAAATTTCCTATCCCAGGCCTTTCAAATTAAACCCTCGGGAATTCTTGGCTTTCTAAATTCCTAAGGTCCTTTGATGACTCAATCCTATTTACATTTTTTGACCTAAAGTTCATGTTCAATTTCATTTTGGTGTAATCAATTTTGAAATCCAAGTTGTATACTCTCAATTTCAAAATTTATCTCTAGACTAAAAAGTTGACATTTTAAAGTTGACTTTGCCTATATTTGACTTTTGTTGCTATATTGAATTTTGATTTGAACTTATAAAACAAGTCTCTTTTCTTCTCAAATGTCATCAATAACTCCTGTAATCACCTCAAGAAATATATACCAATCAACTTTTGACATTTTGGTGATTTTTGTGATCCAATCACGGTTTTTCAAAATCTGTCACCCACCCTTAAATTAGACAATCAAGTTTAGATGCCTCATTATGTTAAACTAAGCTCATTGAAACAAACTAGAACCTCAGTTAAGCCTTTCTATCATCTATAACCCATCCGGGAAGATCCTAAACTAGAAAATTCCATTTACCCCTAAAACAAAAAAAAAAGTCAATTGAAGGTCCGGACAAAATAGAGTGTCTACAATAACCCTAAATCAGGGCCTATGTTACCTACCATGAAATGTCCATTTTGATTAATTGTAAATACTTGAAGTGAAGGTACATACTATTGGAATATGACATGCTTGTGAACCATAGAGACAACTTTCAAAATGAAGAATGGAAAATGAGAAAATGTTAGTCTTTGACATTTTTAAGAAAGGGAATTAGTCTTGAAAAATTCTCTGAAATAAGCATGGCCATTGAGGAAAATGAAAACCCACTTATGAAGATACCATGTGGTAAAAAGAATATTCTTTGGTGGAGCATAATTTTGATCGAAATGGATGGAGAATTTTGAATCCTATAGACTTCGATGCTATGATGTAATATTTTTCTTAAAAAGAATACTGGAGGCAAAAACCAAAAAAGATAGTTTGAGTAAAAAAGAGGAACCTATAAGTTGAAAAATCGAAAAGAGTGGCTTAGATGCAAAACAAATCAGTGGCATGTAGAATTCTCAAAAAACTTGGGCAATGTAGGGTCAAATGAACTCAAAAGGGTTACGGACATCAATGTGATTGAATTTTGAAAAAGAATTATGTATTAAATTTAAGATTATTTAAGTGTTCATTCTCTTGGATATTGCTAAACAATCCAATGCTTTCTTTTACCTATTTACTTGATTATTAATTAGATATGTTCTTTTGAGACCAACTTGTTCTCTATGATAACACGAGTTCCTTATTTCTTTTTTATCATTACTACCATTTCTATTCCAATTAATTTTCCCAGTGGAAATGCATGCATTACATTTGCCATTATATTGAAAGGACAATAAAACATGATTGATTAATTACGAAAAGCTTTTGCATTACTTTGACAAGGAACTCTAAAGGTAATAGGGGCAAGATCGAATGAAACAAAGGCATTAAAGTAACCTTGGAAAGATCAAGTGATTAAGATTCCAAGCCAGTTAAGAGGCTTTTTGATTGAATTGAAGGCCATTCAATCATTGGAACTTTAAATCAGCCTTTGCAGTTCCGAGTGCCCCCAAAAAAAAATGGTATAAATGTCATTGATGAGCTTGAGAATCTTACTTCACAATTAAAGATGGTATAGATGAAGTTTAAAAAACATAGCAATGCATCACATCATGCATGCATCGCATCATTCTTATTACTCATAACTTTCATAACATGAATTACATTTAAGCATTGACTTTCCATTCATGACATTTACTATATTAATAGCATGAATCACAATTAAGCATTGGCTTTGCATCCGTTACATATACTATTGATCATAACATGCAGCCTTCATGCATTCATGATATTCATGCACACATGGGTTTCATGCATTATTCATTTGATTGACTTCGAGCTTTTCGAGGATACTTCGGCTAAGGAAAAGTCTTTGATAAATTTTGAAGCCTTGTTAAGGAAAATTCTTTTATGATAGTTAAAAATGAATTCGTGAAACCTCGATTAAGGAATCTTTTAAGGAAAGACTTTAAACTTCGATTGAGGAAATTTTTAAGACAAAATTTTGATCCTCGATTGAGGAATGTTTTAAGGTCCTCAGTTGAGGACCAATTTCATTTCAAGGTCCTTGGCTGAGGAAAATTTTCCAATAATCCAAATTTCAAAGGATAATATTTAAATATATCAAATTTATCTAATTCAGATCACAGAGCCTCTTTATACAAACTTATAGTTTCCATTGAAACACTTGACGCGAGGTGGATTTGTTTTTAGAATAACTCCTTAATAGTGAAAAGAATTTTAGAAATTTAGTGGTATTTAACTAGAATAAATTAAATATTTAAGCTCTTCATATGAACGAATAGCGTCCATTGAAGACTCGTGATATGAGATAGATTTTTAGAATTACTCGAGAATGGAAGAAAGAATTCTAAAAATCTACTGATAGTTAAACCAAAACAAAAATTGAATAGAATAAAATAGACCAATTAATTAAAGACCAACATAGAGTAATATAAGACTATTTAGGTACCATCGTCTTGGAAAGGCATTGTCGACATACTAAGTCTTTCCACTTGTAACCACGCTCTTGGTTTTTTGGTAATGTAGATTATGACATATAGTAACTTTTTAAGCTTAGGATTATATTAAAAGAGGATAAATTCATTAAAGTGATTGATCACACTTACAATAAACAAAAAAATTAATAGCAACTCTAATTTGCATCTAGCATACTAAATTCATATTTGATACATTATGACATACAAGGCCATTTTTGTACCACTACTTGCATCAGAAAAGGTGAAATTTTTATACGAGATCCCATTTTTGATAGTTCTGTCAATATTGCTACTATCATTAATGTGATTTTTTCACATAGAAGCTTTGCAGGAATCAGGTTTTTGGGATTTCCTTAGGAGTCTACAGAGATACACAAGGGAGATTGGAGATGATCTGTCTTTTGAAAATCTTCATTAGTGGCTGGTATTGCAGGGGAGGCAACCACATGAGCTTTGGCCAGAAATATGGGAGTTATTTAGGTTCATGATCTGCGCCAGCTGGGTTGCCCTTTGCATTTGCTCAGCATGTTGTTGCTGGGCTGCTGCTCTCCATTCCTCGGCTTTTCTACCAACAACTGCCATTTTCTTCATTAATTTCTCTTCTAAGTTCGAACTCATCTTTTGTATTTTCACCTGATCAGCTCAGTTCAGAACATTATATACCAAATACAATGTCAGTCGACCAAGGGAATATGGGTACATAATAGCAAAAATCAAAGCCAAATGCTTGCATGAGCCCGAAACTAATAAGGTGTTAAGACTACCCGACCATGTTAGTAAACTCTTCTTTTTCTGAATAACCTATCTTCATTGGGTATGTATACCTATGTTGCTCCAACTCTTGTTTTCCTGAAGTATTGGTGTCTGACGAATCTCCTAACATAAATATAGGATATTATATATCAAGAACCCTCTAAATACATTAAAAAAAAAAAAAGCTTCCCTTTTTTTTTTAAAAAAAAAAAAAGAAGAATTGAATATACATGTATTTGACAGTCAAGCTCAAGTCCGAATAACTTCGGCATATATACACTCTGTATTGACTAGAGAAGCGTTTAAAGTAATGATATTCCTTGCCGTCATTTTAAACTACCTCTCATCTCTTGCACAACACACTGGAGTGAAGGAAGCAACAAGCGGAGAAACCAGGGGTAGTTAAATAGGCCAAAGCTTATTTTATTCAATAATACCTAAAGTTCCAAGCTTCCATTCCAAGCAGGAGACAGCCCAAGTCAAGTAAGTATTCCAATTCCCCACGATTTTCTCTATGCATCTTCACATGGGCTTACAAGAAGCTACAACCACCACGACAGCAATATAAAAGTAGGGACTTGGTGGTGACTTTTAGATTCTTTATATATATATATATATATATATATATATAGAGAGAGAGAGAGAGAGAGAGAGAGAGAGAGAGAGAGAGAGATAGAAGCATGCAGATGAAAGCATATTGAATTGAGGGCAGACACTCCAATAAAGTTTGACAACTCAAGAAAGCCAAAGATGAAAGTGTCTTAGAGTTGTGGGTGGCTGGAGGAAGAAAAAATACTTCTATAAGTTTTGGATAATACTTGCAAAACATATTCCACACAGCACATTCACTTGATGAATATGCATGAAATGCACAGATTAGCTTTACTAGCTTATTTCTTTTGATGTACAATATTTTGTTATCATCATTATTTGGAGTGCCAGTAGCAGTAAATGAAAAGGTTCAATATTGCATCGAACTAAATCTGGGTTCAAAGACAACCCATTGAACTTTAAAAGTATCAATATCATGAGTTATAGTACAATGAGTGCTATAATAGGAAACTGCCTTAAGATCAAGAAAATTCGAGAAAGTACCTCAAGTTTTCTTGATTGAGCTTCTGCTTTAGCACTTTGAAGGTTCACCCAAGCTTGGATTCTTGCTTCCTCTCTCTGACATCTGTGATTCAAATTATTTTCATTACTGGTATGCTACATAACATAGACAATGGAAACAACTATATTACCTCAGGCAGAGTTTCGGCCATTCTTCTTCCTCCCATGCAGCAGCTCTTGAATCCGAAACACTTTTCAGAGATGCAGTGCCAGTTTCAAGATGTCTAAGGCTCTTTGATACTTCTTCTTCCTCCTCTTCCCTTGAGCTCCAATTGGATGTAATAGAGTCATAGTGCATCCCGAATTGCAGCTTAGCTAGATGACACTCTTGAAGCTGGGAAATCTCAATTGTGCTGTTAGAACTATTGGAATTGGCAGAAGCCAATGGACCTGACCTATTAGTTGGCGTGTTATGGCATGCAGGTGATGAGATCTTCAATGGTGTGTGGCATCTAGAAGTTGTGGAACTTCCTAGTGGGGTCATCTCTGTCCCAACATCTTTATGCTTAATCTCATGGAATATTTTGGTGCCTGTACCTTTGATGATTTCACAGACTGAGTTTCTGAAAAGAAACCCTTCTCTTGGGTGCTCCGAGCATATGAAATTTGGGAAAATTGGCTCTACCTCATCCGTGAACTTATCTACATTAATGATTAATAAAATTACATTAAATGCTGCTCAATGTTAACCAATATTTATAGAAAGTCCTCTCCAATCAATATAAATATGTATAAAACAGCGACATACTACACTAAACATAAGCTTCCAAGAAACTATTTCAAACTTGGAAGAGGATAGATTTCTGTAATCACAAAGGAGAATTTTATTGATGAAGGAGAAACTGTTCTGCCTGGTTGTAGAGTTAAACTAAACAACAGTTCTGCACATGCAAACGGCCATCACTAGGGGACTAATTGTATTTTTCAGCCTGAAAATTAAAACTGTAAAACACAAGATTCAAGAGCCCACTTTCTTCACTCTATGGAGAGGGAATTGTTAACTTTAATCAAAGCAATGACAGACCCCATTCAGGATTTTATTCTTATCTAAAAAGGAAAGTATTCAAAAAGTGGAACAGTTTGAAGTACTGGAAAGCTTGGAGAGGCAAAATGGAGAAATAAATAGACTATGATAATGGACCCAAATTTGGGTTAAAGTTGAAATGTAGTTTAGATTCTACCTTTTAGAAGGACATCTGGGATTCCACTAAAAGCTGGGGTTGGATTATGACGTTCCGAGGAAACGGAACCTTTAAAGCTTGTGACAATCTTTGTAATCTTTTCCTCAGTGACCGTTGATTTCTCAGCAAACACCTCAGTTTGATGCTGAAAATTATCACATTGTTTGGTCATCATTGAAGCTTCAGGTGGTGACTTTAGGTTATGAGCGGGAGACTCATGGCAAGAGCTGCTGATTAACCAGTTCTCTGCATCATCCCATTTTGATGGAAAGCTCTTCCTGGCAAGAATGCCACCAGTGAAGCTGAAAACTGGCCTACCTGGTGTAGAAGGAGCATCCAAAACTCTCCTTTGTGTTGTGACTGAGTTCACTCCTTCTCTCCTCTGAATTAAAACATCCAGAAACCCTCCTCCTCTATATGTGTTGTTGTTTGAAGCCGGCATTGGAAATGACTTGACAAACTCAGATGTCTCCTTGAGATTAAGCTTACAAAGTGGGTCTGGGAAAGTGTCTGCAAATGGGTTGTCCTTGCTTTGTCCACAAAGGCTTGCATTAGTCTCCAGAGTTAGTTCCTGAATTAGATGAAGACAAATGTTATGAAAGAAAAACCAAGAAAGACGAGTAAAACAAAGGCAGGATTTTAAGGTCATTACCCCATTAGATGAAAATAAAGGTGGAGCTTGAAAATATTTGGGACTTGCAAGATCCATATTTTGTCGAAGAAAACTAATTTTGTGCTTAGCTAGAAGAATATTCTTGGATGTGCGGCAGTTTTCTTTTCGGTTACTTGGGTCAGCTACATCAGCTTTGATATAAACAAAGCTTTGGAGAGGGAGTTGTAATGAGAAAGCAATTGGAGAGAGACTTGAACAGAGTTAGCTTTGACAACCAGAAAAGGCATTGACTGCTAGAAAGAAACTAAGGACCAACAGACTGTTCATGAGATGAGACCCATGTCAACAACAATTCATGCTTTGATCTCTCTCTCTCTCTCTCTCTCTCTCTCTCTCCCTTTCAAAATAAACCAACAGTGTCCTAGTCTCACGTACTTAGATCATTAAGCTAGGAGACGAAATACTACATCAAATGAAGAGGGGCTTTGCCGCTTTGGGATGAGAACAACTGAACATAATTTAATACAACGACAGAAGGCAAAAAAAAAACAAAAAAAAGGAACCCTAGGCTCTGGACTTATCAGTTCAGTTGAGTTCTGTTCTTAGCTGCACTCCAGTCCTGCCTTTAAAAGCAAAGAAGATATGACAAGATGAAGGAAATTTTTATTGGTTTATTATATATGTCCTTGTATTGTTTTTGGGATGCTTCTCATTGGATTTTATGTCTAGTTTAGATTGAGCATTTCACGGTTCACAGGTTCATCCGTCCGTCCATGTTGCAAAAACTCTTTTTTCCCCTGAAAGCGCTTTCCATTGCTCTCTTTAGTTTTAGCCTTTTTAGGAGAATTTTCCGAAAGTAAATTGATTCTTAATTTCAATTCAAGTTTAGATAGTTGGGACTTCCAAATTTCAGAAAAAGTAAAATCAATCATGCCAGTTTACATTTCTTTCAATTATGTTGTACTCCTTTTTCTTTTTTTCTTTTGGTTCCAGGAAATGCTGTACAGAAATCATCAAACAAATAAGCTTATATTTAAGCATCGAAATTATTGAAGCTACTGATGTTTCATAAAATTGCCATTTGCCACTACTTAACATTGATTTAGTTCAACCGACAACCACCAACAAATTTGATCTGAAATTCCAACTCAATTGAATAGAGAAGTAAATGACAGATGATAACGCAGTTTGGTGGTGTCTGTCTGTCTGTCTGTCTTGTTTTCTTCTATTTTCTTTGAGATTTACCACGAACACACTCGTTTTATTTCAAAAAGACGAAGATAAAAAAAAAAAAAAAAACAAACAGGGGAGAAGAATTAGAGTTACATGCATTTCTATACTACGTGGTCCAGCCTTTCTTCGAAGAAATGAGGTTAGCTCGTAGTTGCAACTAGATACAGTATTTTTGAACACAAAAAGAATTTGATTTAAAAAAAATTAAAATGTGATATTGACATAAATATAAAAATATACTAAAATCAATATGATATAAATTATTAATATATCAAAATTTATATAAACATACAATATCTTAAATACAGTTATAACAGAAAAATATAACAAAAATATATTTTTTATAATTTTTTTTTTATTCCTTTTGGATAATTCATGGTTTACAATAATTAATCATACAATAAGATATAAACTTTGGACCCCCTAGCTGAACTATGGGTTCCTGAAACAGTTGAAGTTGAATCTATAGTAATTGGTAGAGCAGGCAAAACAAGCTCAAGCCGAAAAGCCCACCCAAGTCAATTGAAGACTGAACCATTATGATTTAAGTTGACTTAAAAAGCCAAATAACCAAATTCAAAAAAAAAATAAACTCCAAAAAAGCTTGAACCCAAAAAATCTGAATTTGAGAAATCCCGAAATTGACATTACCTGAAACTTGTAATAGTCCGAAATCTGCTAAGACACAAATCCAAACTCGAGATTAATCCAATTTGAGACCTTTTAAAACCCTAATTTATAACCAAAAACCCAAACATAATTATATGATTTTATTTAAAGTAAAAGTATAAATAAATGTTCAAATTTTTTCTATAAATAAAATATTTAATTTATGAAGAGATATTTATAATTATTATATAATTATATTTATAAAGTATTATCAATAAAAGTAATTATTAGTGAATCTTTAAATTATATTATGAAATAAAATTTATTTGAAACATATTAAATATAAATCAAATAGTTTTATTACTATCAGTATTAAATTTATAACAATTAATCATATAAAATTAAAAATAATATTATTAATGTAACATTTGATTTATTGTAAATAATCATGTAAAATATATTATTATGCTTATTTCATATTTAAAATTTAAGTTTAACATAATAATAGTCGAATATATGAAAATGATATTATGATTTCAACATACGATTGAACTTGATTTTTGTGATTTTTGTGTAATACTAATAACATTATTAACAAATTTAGCTTTAAATCATATTTCTCTTAGGGTTTGCTTGATGTATTTGGTAAGAAAGATGAAAAAGTGAAACAAAAATATATTATTTTTTTTTCACTGATTGCTTGGTATAGTCGAAAAATGAAAGGAAAAAATAAAAAATAATTATTTTACTATAATTCCCATTAAAAGTTGAGATAAAAATAATATTTAAAGACTATGAGTAATCTTATACAAATATAGATTTAACTCACACCATTCTTATTTTCTTTGATCTTTTCTTTTAGATTTATAGTGATTTATTTTTGTTAATAAGTGAAGAAAAAGATAATCCTTTTTATTTTCTTTTCACTCATTTTTCTTTCTTACCAAATACACTAAAAATTTATTTTCTTTCCATTTTTCTATTCTCCTTTATCCATTCTATCGCTATTCCACCATACCATGTTTCAAACAAATAAAATATTAAATTTACTTGAAACTAAAATATTATCTCGTAAATCTAAATATAATGATTAAAAGAAATAATTAAATTAAACAATATAAGATTCAAACAAAATATATTTATACAAAATATAATTTTCAATTCTTAAATATTTTTGCATTATGAGATGTAAGATAATTTTTCCATTTGTTGAGAACTCTAATACTCATATTAGATATTGATTTTGAAGTAACTGTAATAAGTTTTATATATATCAATTTATCCTTTATTATTAATGAAAAATGAGATATCAAAACTATTATTTTCTAACAACCAAGAACATCAAGTTTATCATAAACTTCTCTAATCTCATCCAAAAATAAATTCAATTATATTATATGTGATATAGATCTAATTTTATAAATTTTAAATCCCTATAATAAAATGTAAGTTCGTATGATAAAAAATGTATAATTAATTAAAATTTATAAATTATTTAAATTACTTATTATATAAAAAATAAATAATAGTGTAATAATTTAATAAAGTAATTTAAATAATTAATTGATATATCTAATGTTAGTTAAAATAATAAAAAATTAAAATATTTCAATATTATATAATTTTGAAACTTAAGATTTCATTTGCTATTAAATTGCAAGAATGAAACACATATATTATAATCAAATTAATTATAATTTAATATGATTACATATTTGAAAGATATAAAAGCATGAATTTCAAATTCAAAAATACTTATAATTATTTTGGATTCACTACTAATAGGCATCTACAAATCCATGAATTTGAAAATTAATCATGAATATTATATTTGATGTGTTTTATTAAACAATTTACATAATTTTTAAATTTTAAATCTATTTTAGAAATCCAGGTTTCTAAATGTAACCCTAAAAAATTATAATAAAAAGACTAAAAATAAAATCTAATAACACAAAATAAAATTAAAAAAATTGTTGGATGAAATAAATAAGAGTCCATTAGTTATTGAGTTATGAGTAAAAAATTATATTTATTAGTTTATTTATAACTTATTTTATTCTAATGATTTTTTTTAAATGTAACCAAATGATTTTCGACATTTACCTCATCTATTATTATCTTATATTTATTTTAGCTCACTTAGAAAACAAAATATTCTAATAATTATTAATTATATCAATACTAAATATTATAAAAACTAACAAAAATATAAGTATATAATCACGTAAGATAATAAGAAATATGACAATTTACAAATTATTTTTTATTTTTACTATAAATATATATATATCAAACTCATTTGTTTATCTTTTATTTGAACTTAAATGATATTATGCTAAAAATTATAAATAATATTAAATACAATATATTAATACTCAATATACAAATAAAATTTTTATCTAATTTATACTTATATAAATATTTATTAATTTTTAAATTTTAATTTTAGTTATTTTGTCACTACATAAAAGTAAAACTAATTATTACAATTGAAATTAAAAATATTATTTATAACATCCAAAATTCTAAAAATTTTTTAGTTCATCTAAGCCCACCTGACCTTGAATCAATCCGAACTCAAATAATTTAAACCTCAGAAAGCTTATAACCAAGATGGTCCAAGCTTGAAATAATCTGAAAACAAAAAATCAAAATTCAAAAATATCTAAACTAAAAATATTATGAATTTGAAATAAATTCAAATTTAAAATAATTTCAATCTAAAAACAATCCAACTCAAATCCACCTGAACTTGCCCATTTATCCCTTGAGTAATTGAGCTTTATCAGATTTTGATGAGTGTTCCAGTCCAGCATGATACGAAT
This sequence comes from Adansonia digitata, assembly GCA_029448705.1. Lineage (NCBI taxonomy): Eukaryota > Viridiplantae > Streptophyta > Magnoliopsida > Malvales > Malvaceae > Adansonia > Adansonia digitata. The sequence goes on along the minus strand of JAQSVH010189349.1, from coordinate 4,580 downwards.
GATTGAATTGAATTGAATGCCTCCTTTTCTGCGCAAAGAAAAAGTATCTGTCCTTACAATAATTATAATCTATGATTCTCTTTCATATATATATATATATATATAATTATTAGTTTCCTATATGTATAACAAAGCAGTGGATATTGAGTCTAAATTGATCATTTATCTTCAAAACTTAAAATGATTTTTTCGTATCAAATTCTTTAATTTGTAAGCATAAAGCAAAAGCTTGTAATTTATAAAAGTATTCCTTCTCCATAAAGCTAAATTTTTATTAACATTTTTGCTAGATGGTGTCGCAAATCTAGCCAGCATCAATGATTCAATAGAGAAGAAAGTACAAGTGGTTAGAACAAGATCTAACTTCTCAATAATGGTTGCCAACTTGTATGAAAATGGATTTGAAGAGCATTTTTTTTTTCTTTTTATTCCTCATTCTGTTCCACAAAATTAGGTTTTTAATTCATAAATATTACTGGAATATCCAAAAAAAAAAAACTATTCTCACCCCCAATTATCTCAAATATTAAAAAAATTAAATCGAAGCAGGCTTTACACACCTAATAGAAGGCTACCAATGTTATTAGTTAGTAAATTAGATAATGGAAAGAGTAGAGTAGACATATTCAAGTGTGATTACTTGTCCTAATCCGAAGATTCATCGATATTTAAGAGGGTTTAGACTAAAATATTTGATTTCAAAAATGGGTTTAAACAAAAAAAATTAAGCCCAATTATTGGTTGAGCCTTAGCTCTAATTTTCAAAGCCTACAACTAGTTCGACCTAGCCCATTTTATTATTACTTAATATATATATTTTTTGTTATATAAAAATGTATTTATGTAATATTATAGTGTGAATATTAAAAATTAAGTTAAATTATTTATATTTTGAAACTTAATAAAATTATGAAGTTAATGAAGACTAAATTTTAAAAATATTTTTTTAAAAAAATAAATAATAAATATTAGTGAACTTAAATGGTTTTCAACTATTCACTTATCTCAAAACTTAAAATAATTCTCCCATACCAAATTCTTTAATTTGTGAGCATAAAGCAAAAGCTTGTAATTTGTCGAACGTATTCCTTCTCTATCAAATCAAAGTTTTTATTTGGAAATATTTTTGCTGGACAGTGTCTCAAATCTAACTATGATTGAATAGAGAAAAAAATAAAAGTGGTTCTTAACAATGGTTGCCAACTTGCACAAAAATGGATTTGAAGGGCATTTTTTTTTATTTTTTCCCCATTCTGTTCTACAAAATTAGGTTTTTAATTCATAATTGTTTTTGAAATATCCAAAAAAAAAAATATTCTTGCCCCCCCCATTATCTCAAATATTAAAAAAAATTAAAAATCAAAGCGGCCTGGCTTTACACATTTACTACAAGGCTACAATTGTTATTGGTTAGTAAAATAGATAACGGAAAGAGTAGAGTAGACCTATTCAAGTGTTGACTATTTGTTTAAGTCCGAAGGTATGTTTGATATTTGAGAAAGTTTTAAAAAAATATTAGACCCAAAAAATAGGTTTAGACAAAAAAATTAAGTTTAATTAAAATATGGATTGAGCTTTAGCTCCAACTTTCAAGGTTTGAGTCTTGTTTGGCTTGACCCATTTTAACATTATTTAATATATATTGATTTTATATTTTATATGTTATGCATTTTTTATTATATAAAAAATACATATATATATAATATTATAGTGTAAATAATAAAAATTTGGTTAGATTATCTATATTTTGAAACTTAATTAAAAATATTAAGTTAATAAAAATTAAATTTTAAAAATATATATTTTTAAAAAATAAATTATGAATATAGATGAACTTAAATGAGCTTGAACTACTCAATTATCTTTAAAACTTAAAATGATTCTCTCATACAACATTCTTTAATTTGTGAGCATAGAGCAAAAGCTTGTAATTTATAGAAGGTATTCCTTCTCTATCAAATCAAAATTTTTACTTGGTAACATTTTTGCTGGATGATGTCAAAAATCTAGCTAGCTTCAATAATTGAATAGAGAAGAAAATATAAATGGTTAGAACAAGATCTAACTTCTCAATAATGGCTCCCAACTTGTAAAAAATGGATTTGAAGAGCATTTTTTTCCCTTTTTCCCAATTCTGTCCAACAAAGTTAGGTTGTCATTTCATAATTATTTCTGAAATATCTAAAAAAAACTATTCTTACCTTCAATTATTTCAAATATTGAAAAAATACATTGAAGCAACCTAGCTTTGCACACCTCCTAGAAGGCTACAAATGTTATTAGTTAGTAAAATAGATAATGGAAAGAGTAAAGTAGACCTATTCAAGTGTCCTCTGATATTCGAGAGAATTTAAATAAAAATATTATGTTTAAAAAATAAACTTAAAAAAAACCTTATTAAAAAAATAAGCCAAGCCTTAGTTCCAACTTTCAATGCTTGAATCCGGTTCAGCCCTGCTCATTTTATCATTACATAATATATTAATTTTATATTTTATATATTATGTATTTTTTATTATATAAAAAATACATGTATGTAATATTATAGTATAAACATAAAAAATTATGTTAAATTATTTATATTTTAAAATTTAATAAAAAATATTAAATTAATAAAGGCTAAATTTAAAAATATATATTTTTTAAAAATAAATTATAAATATAGACAAACTTAAATAGTTTAAACTATTTATTTATAAATATTATCGGATTTAAATAATATTTAAAACATATATTTTAGATCGAATTAAATTTAAATAAATATGTTTAATATTAATATTATATTTAAATTCGACCTAAACCTGATTAGACTATATTTATAAACAACTCTGAGTAGTCCGAAATAAACATTTATGCTTAATTTGCCTTGTTGTTGGTTTATGTGTAGGTGCAGAGCTTAGCCCAAAAAGTGCCTTATTTGACTCTGTCCAAAGGAATTTAACACCACAAAAATTATAATATCTAATCACTTAACCTTTTATGATTAAACTTAGATGCAATCTTAATGCTTAGTTTAATGACAGTTCCAAGGTCCCCCGTTGTCACCATATGATAACAAATTACATTAGTCAATAGTTGATTTAAAATTCTATGGCTTCCTGCGCATGCTTTTAACAATTTTTTTCTTTTTGGAACTTATATTATTTGAATTTTTTATTTTATATTTATATTTGATATTTATATTTAATAAATATTAATATATAAAAATGTGAATATAATTTTTTAAACATATAAAAAATTAAAAAATAAATTATACCCATATTAAATATATATTCAAATTTTATACTTACAAAAATACAGATAACATAACTTGGAGTAATAATTATTGTTGATGAATTTGGCTTTTCCAGTTTTGACTCATAATGATAATAATAAAGTTAGACTAACCATTGGAAAATACAAAAAATTAAGGTTGATTGACGGGAAAATTTTTAACCAAAAAAAAAAAAAAACAAAGGTAGAGAATTTTGCAATTGAAAAAAGTATAGTTGCTGTGGAAAGGAAATGAAATATCCAGTGGGACGAGATAAATTAGCATGGATATGGAGATGGAGATGGTTGCAAGCTCAATTATTTTACGGACATAGGAAAAGCTGAAACCCTTATCAATGGAGTTCAATGGGCATAAAAAACAGACATAATAACAAGTTGGTTAAAAATTGATAATTATTGTGTGATCCTTCCCGTTAAACTTATTGATGAAATTTTTAAATATTGTTCCATGTATATATATAATTTTTTACCTAGAAATAGTAAGTCAACAACCTTGTAATTTCATGCATGCAGACATGGAACAGAGGGAATTAAGCAAGGGAAAATGTGTGAGCAGACCTACCAACAGATTCGATAGGAAATCAGATGCAGAATCAACAACAAGCTGCCTCAGGCTTCACTAGCAGCAAGGAGTAGAAGATAAACAAGGGACCTACCTACTTACCTACCTACCTATAAAAACTTCTGGCTACAAAACCATGACAAAACATAAACTTTTCAATAAATTGTTTTTAAAGAAGAATTAGATATTGCTGAAATTTAAATTTTAAATTTATTATTAATTGTTATTTTTTAAAAATAATTGCATAAATGAATTGAGTTAGATTTTGGGTTCAAATTACGGTTGTAATACTTGATAACCAATGCTCACACTGCTGTCTGCTCTTCCTTTCATTCCCCTCCTTCCCTATAGCATGAGATCAATGTCTGTAACATGGTCTTTTACTATTCATGTTCCAATTAGAACGTGTAGTCCTAGTGTTGTTGGTATCGTATCAGTACCGATCGTACCGGTCGATACGTATCGGTTTCGATATATAATGGTATCGATGATAGTTGATTTTATTTCGATCTGTACCAGTTGTACCGATAAGTACCGGCCTGTTTCAATGGTACCAGCTGAAAATAGCTGTACCGGTCAGTACATAATATAAGCTTGTAAAAAAAAGTTAAACTAACATTGATATTAAATTTGATGAATATTATATATAATTACTCATAAATTTGATGATCTTAGACATAATTACTCATAAATTTAATGATTATTAAAAAATTTTAACTTTATTACTTAACTGATATTGATTTTT
>JAQSVH010189310.1:0-18020 GCA_029448705.1 Adansonia digitata | reverse complement strand
TTACGTAGACCACGGGATCAATGTTTTAAGTTTTGTAACTCAAAACATAGGTTTTAATAGGCATTCGATCATGCCTAACCAAAAATGATCAGTGGCGACTCCAAGCATTGGCCATTTTATGATGGTCATATGAGGCCAATAAGATGAGTGATTCGTCTTATGGTCCCCCTCACTATATAATAAGTCAAGAATCTGTACATTCTCATTCTTATCACATTGCCAAAGAATAGTCTCAGTTAAGAAGACATTTCCAAGTCAGGAAAGTATTTTAAGTCATACACACTCCTTGATCCACGAGGATCTGCCCCGGGGTACATTATGACAATTCTTACTCAAAATCTTTTAAGGCTTTTTAAAAACAAGAATTTGTACCTGAAGTTCTTTGTTAGTTTGACTTTTATGAACAAGGGTTTGTACCTGAAGGATGTTAATTATTGTATGAAGGATGCATGAAGATGTAAATGCACGCTTAAGTGATACAAAAGTGATAACTTTGAAAGCCTCGTCTAGTGATCAATTTTGGGCATGGTAGTTATTCGTTCTTCAATAAGTTTGATAAAGTGATCTTTTTCCTAAGATTCACCAAGATTGTTTTAGATTTCTCAAGGTTTTAAATGTTAAGATTGCTTTTAGAAGGTAAGGATGGCCTTTGATTATGAAGGGATGGTTCTAAGCTTGAATAGCTCATGTTTGGGGACTTCTTGTTAAGTTGAGTTAGCTAGCAAGTATAGATGATTTCTCTTATCGATTTTAATTTGAAGGGTATTTATGGTGATCCAGGTGGTCTGATTACAACTCTAATTATTTAGGTGGGAGCTGGAAAATGATTTTTGCCTCTTACCTTTGGGCTAAGGTTTGCTAGGGGAAGGTTTTGAACACATTTTCTAAAAGTGAAGGTTTAAGGGTAAGACTGATTATGGTTCCAAGGTTCATTCTTGATTTTTAGACATCAAACAATATTCCTAATAAGTTTCCATCTTTCAAAATAATGCTGGGAAATCATGTTATCAATTTTGTTCATTTATCAAGCATTGTCAAATAAATGATAAACGCGATGCAACATGGGATTTAGGAATTACAAAAGAACTTTGAGAAAAATCAAGTGATTGTATTCAAGAAAAGAGGGTACAAGTTATGACAAATTCTGAGATCACAAAAGATTTTAAGTTACAAAAGAGTTAAGAGTGTCTTTTTGGCTATGACCCTTGATGTTGATAACATGAATATTCCACTAAATGCTTTTGGAGACTTTTTCCAGTGGTTGATTTTTCCAATAATGGCTGACTCATAAAAACATTCTTTGGATTGCCCTAACGTTGGGTAGACATCATTTTTTGAGTGTATGAAAGAATTAAATGTTGTAGAGTAAGTAGCATAAAATAGGTGGGTCAAGTTATGATTTAGTGTTTTGGTTAAGGAAGGGTGGTTTTGGATTGGGTCAAATCTTAAGGAGATTTTGCTTGCTACCTATTTTTCAAGTTTTTAGTGTGAGCGTTTGCTTTCTTAGATGCTTTCTCTATATTTTTTGAGGAAGAAGGATGGAACACCCTTCGGGTCTTTATCCTAGAATCCATTTAGGTGTCGTATTTCTTGATGGAATCAGAAATGATAGGATTAGGCAAATTAAAGCCATCCATCTCAGTTAAAACCAAGGCTCCTCAAAAAACATGAACTTAACCACGTACAACCTTTCCCAATTAGGAGTCCATTTTCCTTAAGCATATTTATGAATCAAGAGGATTTATTAGAGTACTAGGTCACCATCCTAAAACTGACGAGGATGGACCTTCCTGTTTTAGGCTTTCATCATGTGTTTTTGATGCATTTGCCTATAATAGATGGCTTTCATTCTTTTCTCCTCAATAAGATTTAGGTATTCATATCAGATCTTGACCTATTCAGCTTCTTCAAGCTATCATTTTATTAAGACTCTGAGTGAGGAGATTTTGACCTTGATAAGTATAATAGCCTCCATGTTGTAAACCAGGTAAAATAAGGTGGCACCAATAAAACTTTAAACTGTTTTGTGATAGGTGTGTAATGCACAAAGTAACCTTTATGCCAATTTTTATACCTTTTAGCCATTTTTTGAATATTTGCTTAATATTCTTGTTGGCTATTTAGACTGCTCTATTCATTTTTAGATGATATGGCACTGAGTTATATGCTGAATTTTAAATTAGGAATAGACAACTTGCATCATCTTGTTTTTCAAGTTATAGACATTATTTATGATGATTTGTTTAGGAAGCCCATATCTAAAATTGATGTCTAGTTTCATAAATTCATATACAATGAATTTGATGGCGTTGGCATAAAAAGCTGCTTTTACCCACTTGGTGAAATAACCCGGAGGAACCAACATGAAGCAATGTCTATTAGAAGCTTTAGGGGCTCGATCATATCCATGCCCCACATAGAAAAAAGCCATGGAACTATCATAACATGCAGAGGTGATGGCAAGACATGGATTTTTTCTATGTAGATTTGGCATTTATGGCACTTTCAAGCATAGTTAATGCAATCTTTTTCAAAACTCAATTGATAATAGTCCGATTGCATGACTTGTTTCGCTATTTGGTATCCATTGGTGTGTGTATTGTAGATTCCTTCATGGATTTCTTCAAGAATTCTTTTAACTTTGAAGGCATCCACACATCAAAGTAGCACCTAATCCTACCCTTTCTTATATAAAATTGTAGCATCCAAAATAAAGCTCACAACCATTCTGTGGAAGGTTTTCTTATTAGTTTCAATGGCACACTCGGGGTATTATTGATTTCTATTGAATTGAAGGATGTCATAATACAATGGCAAGCCACCTTTCTCTATTTTAACATTTTGACAATAAAAGTTGCATAAATGCTTATATGAATAGGAGAAATGTTTCATTCTTGATTCACTTTGAACATGGACAACAAGATGGCCAACGTGTGGGCTATTTGGTTCTCTTTTTCTTTTTGAGGTAAGTGCTGAAAGCTTATATCATCAAAATTTTTTTAAGTTTTGAGATTAGCTTCCCATAACGAATCAGTTTACCATCACGTGTTTGCCATTCTCTTTTTAGTTGGTAGATGACTAGGGCTAAGTCTTCAAATACTCATAAGATCCTAATATCTCTTTCAATGGCAACTTGAAGTCACATAACTCAAGCTTGTATTTAGCTATATTGTTGGTACAATCGAAGTTCAATCTTGCAGTGAAGGGTAATAGTTTCTATTAGATGAGATATGAATTGCCCAGATTCCGTGCCCTAATGCATTTAAAGCTCCTTCAAGGTATATTTTCCAAGATGAACTGCAATTGATAGCTTTTTTTACCTTAGACATGCATATCAGATCTTTATCAGGAAATTGAAAGCCTAAAAGTTGATAGTCATCCATTGCTTCATTTACCAAGAAGTCAGTTATTACGCTACCTTTTATGGGTTTTTGGTTCACGTACATGATGTCATAGTCAGAGAGCAAGACTTGCCACCTAACTAATATCCCTAACATGATAGAATACTCGCATAAATGCTTAATAGGATTGAATTTGGCAATCAGCCATGTGGGATGGTATAGTATGTATGGCCTTAACCTCTGGACGGCCTAGGCTAGAGCATAACATAACTTTTCTAATACTGAATAGTTATTTTTACACTTTGTAAACTTCTTGCTTAAGTAGTAGATAGCTTGTTCCTTCTAACCTGACTTATCATGTTGACCCAATACATAGCTTATTGACCAGTCAAAAAATGATAGATACAAGATTAAAGTTTGACAAGGCATAGTGGCATAAGTATTGGCAAGTTCAAAAGGTAATATTTGACTTTATCGAAGGCTTCTTGGCATTTTTCATTCATTCTCTAGGATTTTATTTTCAAAGCAACTGAAAGATTAGATTGTATTTTATTGATCATCTGAGATATAAATTGGGTTATGTAGTTTAACCTTTCCAAAAAAGCTTTTTATTTTTTTTGGGTTTGAGGCAGTGGTAGGTTCTAAATGGCCTTAACTTTGTCAAGATCGACTTCTATTCCTTTTTCGCTCACAATAAAGCCCAATAGTTTGCTAAATGTGACATCGAATATGCATTTGGTGAGATTTAGCTTAAGCTTGTACTTGCAAAGCCGTTTGAAGAGTTTTCACAAGTTGGCTACATGTTCACTCTCTTTTGGTGATTTATTGATCATATTGTCTATATAAACTTCTATTTCTTTGTGCATGAGATCATAGAACAATGTTACCATTGCCCTTTGAAAAGTTGCCATGGTGTTTTTAAGCCCAAAAGCATTACCTTATAGCCAAAAGTGCTCGACATGGTCACAAAATTGTTTTTTTCCATCTTCTCAGCTACCATTTTAAACTAGTTGTAACCAAAAAATCCATCCATGAAGGAAAATAGTGCATTTTGGTAGTGTTGTCTACTAAGATGTCAATATGAGGCAAATAGAAATTATCTTTTAGGCTAGCTCAGTCTAAGTCCCTATACTCTATACACATCTGCATCTTGCTATCTTTTTTAAAGATAAGGACTATCTTGGCCACCCATTTAGGATATTTAGCTACTTCGAGAAATCTTATCTTAAATTGCTTCTTTACTTCCTTTTTAATCTTTAGAAACATCGCTGGTTTCATGCTTCTAAGCTTTTGTTATCGGCTTGCACTTAAGTTTAAGGGGAAGTTTATGGACCACTATATCGATGTCTAATCTGGGCATTCTTAGTAGGACTAGGTGATCACATCCTGATATTATTGGAAGAGGTTTATTAGTTTAGTTCGGGTTGATGGGTTTATGAAGGTTCCAATTTTGACCTTTTTTTGATCATTTTTTGTTCTTAGGTTTACGGTTTTAGTGGGTTATTCATGATTTAATATCTATTTTTCTTCTTATTCAATTAATCTTAATAAGTCTGAGGGTCTAGGACTCTCTTTAGAGTCTCTTTCAAACTCAAGTTCACTGATGTAAATTGGTTGCTCAAAATTGATATCCAAAACTCAGTATGAATATTCATGTCACTTTCATCTAGGCACCTAAAATATGGAAAAAGAATAATGTAAGTAGAAAAATCTATAAAGAAAGGTAGAGTTGGCAAGAATTATGAAAATTAACACAAAAGATGAAATGCACAATGCTTAATCATTTTCATTGATAATACTTAATAAAAGACTGCTCACGATCCATAATTCTCTTGGGCGGAAGTATGTAAGTTTAGTTCATAATATTACTTTGAAACAAACTTAAACAGTACAAGTATCTTGGTTTCAACCCAAACACCTGAAACAAACCCTGAAAACCATAAACTAGTCTCTCAAACTATTATTGGTATCCTTGACTCATCGATCATACTGATGGAAAGATCCTAAATGCCTTTCTTAGTATAAGTGCAAAATTGCTAGAGCCAACATTCATGTATCCTCTCAGATAGAAACTATCCTGAAGTGGTGGAAATATCATTAATTCATGCCTCATGTCTTATCCCAACAATAGGTTATCCTCTTCTCATAATTCTTCTAAGCTTGTATTCTTTTTTGTTGTGCAGTAGGCTTGAAACCTAGCCTTCTTTTGTCCATTTGGTTAACAACTTTCAAGGTTTTAGCAATTTTTTGAAGATGTTTTCTAAGTCCCTTTCTGACCTGACCACCTTTGATGATGATTAACTTTAGACCCATATGAGTGACTTTCGATAGATGAAGCTTAACCATTGGCAAGCCTTTCTTAACATAAGTAGCATTGACAAACTCAAAAGACTAAAATGAGGATTTTGAAACATCCTTATTGAGCTCAATATATAGGGCATAAGTTGAGGTATTAGTAATAATTTTTTATTTCCTTCAATGCTGACAACCTTATTTTCAATGATGAATTTCAACTTTTGATGAATGATAATGGTATTGCCCTTGCAGAATGAATTTAGGGCCTTCCTACTAGGCAATTATATGACAAAGCAATGTCCATCACATAAAAGTCAATTTTATAAGTGCATGGGCCGATTTAGAGTGGAATAGTGATGTTTCTTACGACGTTTCCATAAGTTCCATCAAATACTCCTACAAACTTTATGACTATTCTAGATATAAGATGCATCAGTAGGGAGCTTGTTCAAGCATGATATGGCATTATAGTTAAAGCTGACCCATTATGAATGAGTACCTTGGGTAATGTGCTACCTTTGTAGTATATGGTGATGTGAAGAGCTTTGTAGTTTCTTTTTCCTTCATAAGGGATTTTGTCATTGTTGAAAATTATATAGTTGCTAGCAATGATGTTGCTTAATAGACGATCCAACTAACTTATAAAGATGTCAGAAGGACATATGCCTCATTTAAGACCTTAAAGAGAGCATTCCTATGAGCTTTGGAGTGACAACATAGATATTTTGGTAAGTTGCTTGTTCAACTGATCGATGAATGTTGTATTCACTGTGTGTGATGAACTTAAGGAATTTCGTAGCTTTTTTTTTGCTTACTGGCCTTTTAATAGCTATTAGATCTGATTTTTGGGTTACAGACATAATGCCTGAGGAATAGAAATAGTGTTTTTTGCTGGACTTCACTTCTTGATGCAGCTGGGCCATAGCATCTACACTTTAAGTTAGATGGCTTACCCTTGAAAGGTCAATGTTTATTACTTGCTGACTAGATTCTTTGATGACTAAAGTTTTACTTTTGTATTTCCAAGGAATTACTTTATTGTCCTTATAAAGGGAAAGGGATGGAAGTTGAATGATCATCTTTGATATGGGCTAAATAAGGTAGCTTTGACACTTAGTAGGTTATCGAATAAGACTAATGGCCTTCTAACCTAATAAGAAGGATTGCTCTCATCTCTTTTCATGGCATTGATAGATGGTATCACATTTGCTGACTGGCTATGTGAGGCTTGCTTTTATCATAGAATTCAATGCTACCCTTGTTCATCACTTTGAACCATAGCATGAAACTTTTTGCACATTTAAAGAGTGTAGCCATAGATGCTATAGAAATTGCAAAAGTCATTGATTCCTTCTTTTTTCCTTTCAGCCTTGCTAAATAAATTGTCTTGTACCAAGATTTGCCAAACCAGATTTATTGGCATCCTGACCTTATCTATAGTATTTATGATCTCATAGTCTTCTTTAATAGCCAGTTTTTATACATTAGATTTAGTATAGGCTTGGGGTGAGCTAGTTCTAACACTGGATTTTGTTCAGCCTTAACTTTTTCTTTTCCTATGCCCTTAAGGGCATCTTTTTGGTCTAAGTCACTTTGCATTGCCTCATCGATCATTCCACATAATATAACTATGTTTGGAAAGCTCTTTCGGAGGCTCTTTACTATCTTCTCACAATAAAGGGCTTGTAATATGCTGAAGAACCTAACAATAATCTCTTTCGTTATTAACAAAGGGTTTACCTAGACAGTTTCTTCTATCCACCTTAAAGTGTACTGCTTGAAGCTTTCATTAGCTCTCTTTTCCATGTTTATGGGAGAGAAACAACTTAAAACCCCATCAATAGTAGGTCTCTTCTCATCTATGGCATTAATAGATAGACTAATGCATTCATCCTATTCCTCATAAAACTCAAATTTGAATCGATTCATCATTTTTTAGACCATCTTTAGGAAAAGTAGATAGTGTTGCAGACTGTGCCTTTGACCATAGTGTGAGTAAAATGGTTCAATGGTTTCTTTATGTTGGTCTTCAACACCTGACACTATTCTAGCCTTTGCATAAGCTTGCCATACCTTGTTCATCGAGGTCTTAACTTTTGTAATGCTTTTCTTTTACCTAATAACTTTTTCGATTGATCATCACATTCACTCTTGGCTCCATGTGGTTAGGAAGTGGATTGGCTCTAACGTTTGGTCATGGCCCTTGTTTAACCTTAATCGTGGATTTTTCTATCAAGCTTTATACCTTTCTTTTAAACGAGGTGTAATTCTCAATAGAGTGACCTTGTGCTCTAGCATGGTACTCACATTAGGCATTTTTATCGTACCATTTAGGATATGATAGTGATCTTGGGTTTATGAATATCGGGCCCACTAGTTGACTTACCAATGATAGGAGTAAATCTCTTTGTAGGAGTAAGAAAGTGGCTTAAAGTGTTCCCTTTCTAGGGGTGTTTGTTGATTATTTAGAGCCCTTGCATTGTTCATGTTGCGGGATTACACACCTTGAGTAGTGTTCTGGATGGGATTTGATGCAAAACTTATTGTTAACGCAAACTCAATAGAACGAACTGATCATGCTACTAGTGAGTTGGGTTTAAAGCCTGGATACATCATATTTAAGAAGTATATACTCTATGCCAAATATGGATTTCGAGTGAACTTAGCAGGGCTTTCATTAACAACCTTCACCTTATTATCCTTACCTTTAGCTGTTAACTTTTTACTAGACCCTGATAATTATTCAATGGATATCTTGCCACTTTTAATAACATTATCAATCATTTAACCCTATATAACCATATTTGTAAAACTTTTTGTGGCATTACCTACAAACCTTTGATAGTGGGAAACTCATAGGGTGGTAATAAACATGGCCGTCACCTTTTTCTTAGTCAAAAGAAGGTAAACTTGAGTTGCTTCTTCTCTCTACCTTTAAGCATACTATTCGAAGCTCTTGAGGGCTTTCATCTCTAGGTTCAAAAAGGAAAGACGATTCAAGGCCTAGTCGAATGCATGCTTATATTAATCAAGAGAAGCATGACCATTTACCTATGTCCGAGTTCTTATGGGATCTAGTGCTATGTACTAATGGATGGCTACCTTAGTTAGGCTATCTTGGAAGCAATGAATTAGTAGATTTATGTTCTTCTTATATCTAGCCATCTTACGATAGTACACGAGGAGATAGGCAGTAGGGCCCATAGTCCAATTGTATTTTTCAACATCTATCACTTTGAATTTAAGTAGGTTGTTAAAATGGGAAACTAGCCCAAAGACATGGTGTTTATAATCCCAAATTTGTCACTTCCTTTAATAGCTCAAAGGTGCTTTTCCATTGACTAATACTTGTCAAGTCTTCATCATTTTTTGAAGACATTTTCACTCTTTCCTACTTCGGTTGCTTGTTAAGATCTAAAACTATAGGTGTTAAACAGATAGGGTACCATTGTTAGGGTAATGTAAATAAATGGTTGAGTTGATGGAATTATTGCTGCTTGAGGATGTTGTTCATGTGATGCCTTTCTTGAGCGTTGGTGGCTTCAATACCACCATTCAAGTTGCTCTCGAGATTAATCAGCTCTTTTCTTGCATCGACGATGCTTATTTGCCCTTTTTCTTTCAAAACCTCAGATAAAAGCTTAGTTAATTCCATAATCTAAGCTTGTAGTTCCTCATTCTTATGGAATGATTGCTCTTGAGACTCCTTGTTCATGCGCTCGAGCCGTTTGATGCAGGCTTGGTGATCATTTTTCATGGCTTTCTGGTGATTGCACATGTTATGCTAATGATGAACAATAGGTTTCGTATGTTAAAGCACCTTCCTTTTAGATTATTACTAGATTAGACTTTTATGATCTGTCATGAGCACATTTAATGAGATAATAGTGACTATGCAATTATAATGGTAAATAACCATTAACATGAATAAATAAAACAATAAAATAATTAGATTAGTAGTGCGAATGCAAGAGCAATAATTAGATTAAAGGACTACTTCACCAATAGCATCTTTCATTAAAGCAACAAAATATCCTGATTACATGATTACATTTGGAAATGCCTAACACAGTTTCATTGTTTGATCACATGTTCCAAGAAATACAATAGTTCTTGTTCATTGGCTCCAATGGGTAGAATGTCATGTATCAAGGATTGGGTAATATCCGTCATGTGCTTAGCCTCTAATTGGGTAGATGAATCAGCTCGGTGAGATGGCAATGGTGGTCCTGATAATTTTGGCATGCCTGATCAACCATCTGTAACCACCTTTGTTCTTACTGCTTGGAGGCCCTTACTAATTCATCAACCTGGCCTTGGTGATCTTGTAAAAAATGTTTTAAATCTTGGATTCTGAGTGTTAGAGCTTCATTCTTGAGCTAGTTTGCTATTAAGTCTCGGGCTCGAGCTTCTAGACATCTATTATTCCTATGGCAAGTTGATACAAGGGCACGAGTTCTGACAAGCTTTTCCCTATTGACCCTTGCCTTTTTTTTTCCATTGATGTAGCATCGATATATGATTGTCTATGGTGAAAACCAAAGGGCCTTCCATGTCACCTCTTCCTATACAAGATTTTGGAATTTTTTAACCCATTGCTTCGCGGACTTGTCTTGGGGCCATTCCTTCTCAAGGACCTTGGAGATAGGACTGATCTAGGCAAGAAATTGTATGACATTTTTCCCTTTTCGAGGCAAAATGGCTTCACTATGATTAAACATCTTCAAAAGAACCTTAGTTCATAAATGGATTATTGCTCCATGATCGACACCCTTTGCTCAACACCAAACCATTAGCCAATTGTCATATAATGATGATGATTATGATGAAATGATGCATGCTTCAAACAAAAAACAAAAGGGAAATAAGTTAGTGACCATACGAAATAATAAACATAAAAATAAGGGAATAAAAGAATAGCAACAAACCCTATTAATAGGCGATACAATGCCTAAAGGCAGACATGATAATTGCGATAGCAAATGGACAACATAATGGCATGTCTGGGTAAAAAAAATCCCTTAATAAGGCGATACAATACCTCTCAAGGATAAAACTGATCGATAAAGTGGCAATGTTCATTTGTCACCACCTATGGTAGGTACACATGAAGCCATCTTCTGGAGAGCACAATGGCTTACTTAAGTCAAATATAGGGCATTATAAGTGATAGCATTCACTTGTCATCACCCACTTATTAAAAAGGGTTAGTCGTAAAGCATAATAGCATGCCCTAAAAATAATCATGAAATAAGATAACAAAAACAGGTGACAACATTCATCCATCATCGCCTACGTAAAAATGGTATATAAGAGTAAAGGTTAAATGAGTTTCTTTGAGTGACCTTATTTTTAGGGTTATTTCGATAGCAACTTTGGTATGGTTTGACATGATTTGGCTCATAAGGTTCACTATATGGGTTTAGGTCGATGCCTAAATTAGCATTTGAATCACTCTTTTGTCCAGTAAGGACAACCGAGGCACCATGATCTTAAATCCATTGCAGGTTTAGCGAAACAAGATCTGATGGATGTATTTCCCTATAAAAATGTGAAGGGGTACTCACAAGAGACATGAGTAATTTACACCTCAGAACGTCTTGCCATGCCTATGCAAAGGGGTACTCATGAAGGCGGATAGCTCATTTCCTCCTAATAGTTGGGATGCTAATCTCACCATTGAGTTTGGTAGGAATCTAATACAAATGTATGTGCACGGTGTGTCAGAGAAAGAGAAATAATGAAACCTTTTATGTTACCCTTTATCTTACCGTACTTATTCAAATTGATATTTGTTCGGGAATAGAGTAATCCTTGATAATCACGAGATAAAATCATGAAAGCTAAAAGGTTAGAAGATAAAGATAAAGACAAAAGGTAATTATGTCTAAATAATAATGAAAACTGAAAAAACCAAGAACTAAGCAAGATATAACTAGTTATAGGCCTAACTCTCTAAGAACCTCTCCAATAGAGTTGCCACCACATACCTTTTTTATCTTCGGATGATCCAAAAGGAGAGTGCATGACTTAAAAGATATATATGGTAAGTGGTTATGTTGGTCAGAGCTTTTGGGTTATCTCTTGATCGAGATTTGAATTAGGCATAATGAAAGGAAGAAAGATCCTTGGGCGAATTGTTCACCTTCTTGAAAGACTACCATAAGGTGTCCATAAATTTGGAGTTGCCACTGATCATTTTAGGCTAGGCATGATTGGATGCCTATTAAAAACCATGCTTTAAGTTACAAAACTCGATACATCAATATTGAGGTTTGCATGGCCTAAAAGTTCATCAGTTAGGTTCAAGAGTTGGTTACACATAAAGAAGGACTAGCACCCCATTATGCCAGAAATTGGTATCCACTAACTATATCTCACTTCAATTTCAGTTTAATCAATTCCACTTTATAATTATTTTGATATAATCCCCTTTAATGTAGGAAATTCTGTAAATTATAGATCTAGGTTTTGAAGGAAAGTTTATATCACCTATGCATCTAGGAGATATAGAGAATATAGGGATTTTAGATAAAAATAATCTCTTGATTAAAATTTGAAAATTTGGATATCTATTTTAGGCACTGGAGAGATACTACTGTGGAACATTGCCTTGTAATTTTTTAAAACAATTTTTTAAATATGAATGCATGATATTCACTATGAAAGGGAAACATATTAGTAAGATGAAAATGAATATAGTAATATCACATAAAAATAATCAAACACAAAAACATAAAACAGGAGGAACAATTGGAATGTATCTCGTAATTGCTTTCTATTATTGAGGAATAACCAGAGTGACAACTTTGAAATGTGTTTAGATTTAGAGGTAACTTGGGGGACACAAAAAAGAGGTTTTGATTAAAATGGTCTAAAATATCTTGGAGAGAAAAAATCTTTGGATTTTATTAGAAAGAGTGGTTACAGTATTCTCCTCGGAATATGAGGTTGGCGTATCCCTAATGGAGATGATGTGGATGTATTCAAAAGAAGATTTTGATTGAAAGAGTTTTTAGGCGATTTTAGGAGAGAGAAAATTTAGTTTTAAATAAAAAATGAGGTCGGAGTATCCCTTCAAAGAGCAAGGTTGGAGTATTCTTACAAGAAAAAAATTTATATATATTTTTAATAAAGTTTGATTAAGAATCCTAAAAAGATTTGAAGGAGAGAAAATTCAAGTTTTGAATGAAAAGAGGGGTTAAAGTAGTGCCTTAAGTGGAGTTAGAGTTTCCACAAAAATCAAAATTTTATATTTAAAAAATATTTTGGGCAAGAAAAAAGGTATTTTGAAAATAGTATCTGAAAGTTTGAAATAAATTATTCTTTTTGTTTTAGCCTTGATCCGAGTCTAAAGGGCTTATGTTATATTGCATGACTCTATAGAGAGTCAATCAGATACAATTTAAGTCATTCAAACATCTAGATGAAGGTGGTTCGGGAAATTAGGTTGACTTTAATTTTAAAACCAAGGGAGAACATCATGCTATCTCCTTTCCCAAATTTATTTCGGGTAAATTCAAAGGTCTTAAGAGCTAGGTGAGGCACCATTGCAAATGTAACTCAACAAGGCTTAATATAAAAATATTGAAAAAATCCAAAAAAATCATTTTCCAGGTGGACTTAATTTTTTGAGATTGGGTTTGTTTTAAACACTGGCAGTATATGCAGTGTAAAAGATATACTAGAATTTGGAAAATCATCTCAAACTCATTCGATATTGTTAAATCACAAATGATATCTTTTCAAAAAGAGAATTCCACAAAAGTTTTAGGAAAACTATTTACAATTTCAAAAAAATCATCTGTTAGGCTGAAATAGCCCAAACAAAATGTAGTTCACTAGTTCTAGGGGTCTCAAATAACAAAGGTTCAAAAAATCATAACTGCCTCATCCAAAATGGTCTAGGTGCAAGTGAGGCACCGATAGAAAGGTAATTCAATGTTATTTCAAGAAAAACATCAAGAAAGTAAAAAAATGCATTTAGTCTTGAAAATTATTTTTTAATGTTGGGCATAATGCTGTAAGGGCAAAAGTAAAGAAATTTTTTGATATTTTTGGGTTCCTTAAGACTATATTCAAATGAAGGACTTTCAAACATCTATGATAGAAAGAAATTGATGACATGAGCACCACAAGTTCATTCCATAATCCAAGAATAGTTTGGGATGATGAACCTATTGACCCTACCATAAATGAGGGTATTAAACTTAAGATCAAGGCTCAATATTTTTTTAACAAATAAGAGAGTCATTTTTAAAAATTTTTGAGCTTATTCAACCATGAATCCAAACTTGAAAAGTTTGATTTGTCCATAGGATTAGAAGTCCAATTTAATGGAAACATTAAATTTATACTAGTCTCTATCTATCGAAGGTAGCATAAACTTAACTTTGGATTTTCTGAAAATCTAATTTTTGGCAACAAACAAGCATGCATTTTGACAAAAAGGTTATGAATGAAATGCAACAAACATAACAGTGAACATGAACAACATATTCAAATGAACAAATATGATATTTGATAATGGAAAAAGTGGCAAAATATAAGGTGATGACAAATACGATGCAAAAAAAATGTTAGCATAGATGATGGCATGAACATGTTTAACTAGGAAAAAATTCATGATGGAATCTTCAAGAAGACATTTTTATTTCATGGAACCTACCAAAATGCAAGAGAATGCATGAATATGCTTAAAACATGTTAAGATGAACATTCAAGTATGAGTTGAACATGTGAAGGTGGATGAAATATGATAAGAAATCCATGAATAGAGATTGCTATGATGGTGAAAATAAAGCATGGCATGTTTAACCATCTAAGTAAAATCAAGGCATGAAAAGGATCATTAAAATCTTAAGGCCACCGTAACCAAGGTCACAATAATGCATGAAAATCTTAGAAAGGTCATGGTAACATAAGGAGGTCACTGGAATGATGCAAATGCTGAAAAATATGAAAATAAGCAGAGCAAGTGGAAAAATATACCAAAAGCTTCAAGCTTCAGCCTTTTTCTTTTGAGTAGCAACTTTAGACCCATCTTCTTCCCTCTTTTGATGTTGAGTAGAATTAAAATGATGAAATAAGTAGCTTTTCAATTAAAGAAATGGATGAAGGGGAGTTTTGAGAGGAAATATGAGTGGAAAGAGGGTTTTTATGGTGGTTTTGAGGAGCTATTGCAATAGAGAAAAGTTTTTGGTTTTTTTGGTGGCTAAAGAATATTAAAAGAATGTATGAAAATGAGTGCTTTCTATTGAGAATATGTGTCTACAATAGGGTTTTCTGCTCTAGAGTGTTTTTGAGTATGTCTATCTGTTGTCTCAACTAAGCCAAAGTTGTCGTATATAACCATGTGAATATAAAGATAAAAAATGCAAAAGGCAAAGGTATTATGGGGTTTTAGTGCATCCACCTCATGCAAAGACAAGGTATTATGCTTAGTTGCTATGCATATTATTGGTTTGCACAGTAAAAATAGTGGATCAAGGCCACTTTATGTAGCTAAACATTAAGAAAAATTAGCCTTACCCTTTAGCAACTTGTATAATGTCATAAAATGTCCCTTGTCATTGGCTATTTGGGCCTTAAAATTTTTTTAAATCCAATCACAAGTCCATAACTGAGGCCTGGTTTGAATTTTGATTATTTTTGGTGCAGGAAACATGTTTAAGTTGGATTTTTAGATCAATGGTGCAAAGGTTGAAAAATGGCTTGAATTGGACAAAAATGCCTTGGTCTATCAATAGAAAAAATCTTGTATGGATACATAAAGCAATTTTTGCCCACAATTATCAATACTATGAAGCATGTATCGATACCAAGAGCAAAAAATGCTTTCAGTCTCGAGACTTGGAGATATGTATTGATACTATAGGGGCTTGTATCAATATTCTTACTTGAATATCAATATATTTGGCCAAAAATCACAATTTTAGCTATTGCCAAGGCTTGTATCAATAGTACACCTTAGGTGTCGATACTAAACCCTCTTACATCAATATTGCAAGTGAAATTTTAAATTTTTAGCAGTGTAAAAGCTCAGTATCATTACCTACCCACCAATATGACTTGCACGTACCTCTGGCTTTCTTAATTACCTCACTTTGGTCAAAAATGATGGGAAATTGAACCTTTCTCATTCATATAACTCTAAGGATGCTAAGATGATAACCTTCGATACCTTAGATAATGGCCTCCGATGTCTTAGATGATGGTTCAGACAAAATAGGGTGTCTACGATAATTACCAATAAAATCTTATTTATAAAGAAATAACTTTATTATATTATAAAATATAATGTTTAATTACATGAAATCACTAAATGTTAATGTTTTATAAGCCACAATGATAGCTTGCAGGGTTTACACTAACAATCTCCTACTATAATTAAAGCCAATTGCTTTAGTGAAAGGATTATGCTTCTGCAATGACAAAACTTTAGAGGAAGGATCAACTAAATTCTTTTTGGTGGGTACTTGTTTCAAACTAACATCACATCTTTTTATAATATATCCAATGACTTGATATTGCTGTAACACTATGGCTCCACTACTATCATAGTAAAGCGGTACTAGATTAACAATGCTTGGAAACACATTAAGTTCATCAAATGAACTTATCTATCAAAACATCCTCTGACATGGCCTTACACATGGAGATGTATCCAACTTCAATTGTTGAGTCTATAGTTTTTTCATGTTTAAAACCTTTCCAACTGACTATAGTATCATTTAAGGTAAATAAAAACCACTCTGCAATTTTCTATTAACCAAATCATATCGAAAGCAAGCAATAAAGTAACCTTTAACAAGGAGTTTAGCCCCTCCATACATGTCTTTCTATCTAATGTCTTAGGACACTAAGTACACCATGTGCTATAGGCAAGCTTCCTCTCTTAGAGTTTTCCATGCTAAACCTTTTTAGCACCTTACCTATGTAAGTGGGTTAAGATAAGCCAAGCAGTCTTTTTGATCTATCTTTATAAATATTAATTCCTAGAATCTACATTGCTTTTCCTAAATCTTTCATAGCGAATTGTTAGGACACCCAAACTTTGGTGCCCTACGGTATTGGTATTTTTTTTCCTACGAGCAATATGTCATCAACATATATAGCAACAAGAGAATAATTGCTTTCTTTTCATCTTCCTATAGACACACATATCATTAGGATTCTTTATAAAGCCAAATTCTTTAAATGCTTTATCGAATCTGATATTCTAACTCCTTAATGCTTGTTTTAGCTCATATATGGAGTTTTTAGTCTACATACCTGATTTTGATTTAATTTGTATGCAAAACCATCAAGTTGCATCATGTACACTTCATCTTGCAAATTCTTATTGAGGAATGCAGTTTTAACATCAATCTGCCAAATCTCATAATTCTAATATGTAGCTAGATCAAACACAATCGACTGTATTTTACCATGGCAACTGGTGAAAATGTTTCCTCATAATCAATGCCTTCTATTTGATTATAAGCTTTTGCCACCAATATGGCATTATACATCTATACATTGCCATTTATGCCAGTCTTTCTTGTAAATGCCCATTTGAACTTCATAGATTTTATCCTTTCAGGTGGATTAACCAAAGTCCATATTTGGTTGACTTCCATGGAATCTATTTTGGATCTCATGGCTTCAAGCAATTTATTAGAATCAATGTTATACATTAATTCCTCGAAATTGGCATGTTTAGTATCAGAAGGTAGGTTATCTTGATCCATGAGAAATCTGTATCTTTTTGGATCTCGCCTGATCCTACTATATCAACGAAGTTGTTGTGTCTCTTGAGCTTCAAATTGAGCATTTAATGCTTCAACCATGGGCTTCTGTTCCATTAGATTGTCAATTTATGGTTCTTGAACTTCTTTAGGATCAATTGGACTCACACTTAATTCTTTTTGTAGCAACTGTTTCTCCAAGAAAACTATGTGTTTTAGAATAAACAACTTTTGTTCAGTTGGGTTGTAAAAGGAGTATCCATGTGACTCTTTTGGATACCCCACAAATTTACATTCGACTAATTTGGCTAGAAGCTTATTAGTTATTGTTCACTTCACATATGCTGGACGACTGCAAATTTTGAAATAAGACAACATTGGTTTTCTACAATACCACATCTCATCTATTATCTTATCTACAGATTTGGATGGAAATCAATTTAGAAGATATGCACCATTTCTAAGGCATATCCCTAAAAAGATATCAAAAGGTCTACCTTAGACATCATGAAATAAACCCCGTCTAATAAGGTTTGGTTTTTTCTCTTAGACACTCCATTATGTTATGGAGTTTTAAATGGAGTCTAATGTGACAGAATACCATTTTTTGTTAGATGACCTAAGAATTCTTAACTTAAGTGTTATTCTCCTCAAT
>JAQSVH010189279.1:4481-15252 GCA_029448705.1 Adansonia digitata | reverse complement strand
ATTTAAGAAAATATATGCATTGGCATTTTCTACCATGATGTGTCAAACTGTCAATTTTGTTAATTAATTTTGAATTTTCACAATATCATGAGTATTATGCTAATGAAATTTTTCCTAGTTAAATTTATTTTGAATTTTAGAATTTCTCCTTTCTCATTTTAATAATTAATATTTTGGACAATATGTGGTATTTAACCCATTTTATATAATTTTCAATATATTCTTTAAAGTTCTCTTGGTTCCAAAATACAAGCTTTCCTTTATTTGTAAAATTTTTGGAAGAATTTTCTCAAGTTGTAAACTTCAAAATCCTTTAAATATTCCCATTAAATTGACATAAATTCAGTTTTGAAAAATTCCAATTCGTTTTGTGGATTTTTTTCATTTTTAAAAGGAATTTTCTACTTCATAAAATTTTTTTTGGGAGGATTTTTTTAGGTTTATAATTTTAAATTTCACTAAATATTTTTAAGGTATTTTCATCCATTTCTTAGTATATTTTCGTCCATTTCTCTTTCGTTTCTTTGTATTTTTAGCTTGTCATCACTTTTCATTATTAGTAAACCTCATTTATGAAACCATGGTCTTCTTGTAGGAAATACATGCATTTTCAAGCTTGGTTTGATGATATTGGTGATCTTGATGTTTTGATGATTTTTTGATATTATCTTGGTGATTAAAAAAATCTTCTTTTTCTTTAGGTTATCTAAAGAGGCATTTGATGGTGCAATGGTAGGTTCTGTATAAAGAGATGAGGTTATTAGTATCATACCAATGTTAGAGCTAGTCATAGGGGCAGTAGTTGTAGTACATAGGGGCACAATTATGGTAGTGTAAGATGTTGATTATGGACTAGTGAGTGTACAGTGACCGTCGCTTTAGAAATTAAACTAGGCATATTATTTGACTCTTTGGTTTATGGCGTGCAAATGATTTACTTTAGTTTTTAAAAGGGAATAAAGTTTCAATAAATTTTACATGACCTGAGATAAGGTCATATTGATAAAAGATTCATGACAGATGTATGCACTTTGATTGGGTGAGTAGCCAAGAAATATATAGGATCTAGAATTGCGTTCAAGTATAGTGTTATTATAAAGTTTAAACCAAGGGTAGCACAGACATCTAAATACTTTTAGCTCAAAGTAATTTGGCATAGTCTTAAACAAAACTTCATAGGGTGTCATGTTTTGTAATTTTGGCATTAAAATTCGACTAATGAGATAGATAGCTATTTTAAAGGTATATGTCACATAACTATTTGGCATTAAGGTTTGATGAAAGAGTGTTAATGCAGACTTTACAATAGCATGTGCTCTCTTTTTGAGGTGGCATTGTGTTTTGGTGTGTGTGGAGGTGTTTTAAGATGCGCAATAGTATAAAAAGCTAGCAAGGTTGATAGTATTTGATACTTACTAGTATTATCATAGTGTAAGACAATATTTACATGTTGAATTGCTGTTTAACTTCTATTTTAAAGAATAAAAATATGATCAAGACATTTGACTTATTCTTAATATGAATATCCATTTAAATTTTGAGATATGATTTATAAACAAAACATAATAATGGCAGCCATCATGAGATGCAAATTTGAAAGTGCCTTATACATTTTTATAGATTAGTTCTAAAGATCTAGAGCTAGAAAAAATTGATGCATAAAATGGTAATTTTTTTACTTTTATTACAAGGACATGAATTACAATGAAAAAGCTTTGTTTGTAAGGTTTAAACAAAAGAATTTTAGCATAAGATTTAAGGTCTTAGAGGAAATATGCCCTAGTTTTATGTGAAAGGTTGATAGTTAAGTTTGTGTTAAGATGTACTAAAGGTGGTTCACTTACTCTAGAGATTAGAATGTTGATTATTTTAAGAACTTTATACACATTGTTTCTACTATGCCCTTTCACCAAAGGTGCCCCATGACAAGATCCTTGGCAAGTACATGATTTGGAAAGAATTCAACAAATAAATGATTAGTCTTACATTGTTTGATACATGCCTTGTTATTGCCATTTTTTTAATTCATTACATGTTTGATATAATGCCCTTTAGATGTTATCTGTTTAAATGCTTGCTACCTTGAGAAAACCTCCCCAAGCCAATGTTTGTCCTAATAAATGGGATTAAACATTGGTCTAATGTTCTTAATAAATTAACATTTTAATCTTAGGAAAAATCAAGCTTCATGTTTGGATTCATGGCCTTACAAGGAAAAATAAAACATGTTTTTAGCCCTAAGAATATTTACTTGATGTTAAGTTGTTGTCTTGATCTTGAGCCTTTATAGTTTGAGCCTTAGTGAAATGGTTAATGGGCATTCCATTGTCCTACTTGTCTGGGATTTTAGAATAAGCTTATGAAGCCACTATCATGGACCTTAGTGACAGACTTTGTATGTTTATAACCTGACTAGCAGTAGTGTTCCCAACTTAAAATTATTTTCAAACTAAAATAGTTTTCTGGTTTTTTATAGTAATGCGTTGAGTTACTTTTCCAATGGTATCTTGTTTCCCTCATGACAAGCTTAGACGAAGGAGTTATAATTTTTTGAATACATGTTATCTGGAATTTCCTAAGACCAGCGACCATATTGCACTATAGACCATTTTTGGTGCGCAAGTTATTTTCTAGGATTTTTTAAATATTTTTCCTAAAAACAATATGAAATTCCCTTTTCGAAAAGATATTTTTTGTAATTTAATGATTTTGAATGAGTCTAAGGTGATTTTTCTAAATTTACTACACTTACTCCCCTACATGTGCTACATGTTGAACCGAGTCTAGCTTTAAAAAATTATTTTCCCTGGAAAGCAATTTTTTGAGATTTTTTGGATACTTTTATATTAATTCTTGTCGAGTTACCTTTTCAATGACATTTCATTTGCCACTTAAAACTCTAGGATAAGTCCAGAATAAATTCAAAACTGCAGAAAGTGCAATGTCATCCCCTATTTTCTACACTAGGAAAATTAAGTGATTTTCCTAAATTGCTTTTTCAGGTTATTGGAATGCCTCGGGATAATTTCAATTAACTCCCTCATAGAGTCACTTGACATATATCGGTCCCATTATGCTCAAATGAAACCCCAATGATTTTCAAAAATATCAACTTAGTCCTTTGTCCATTTTTTTTGTTTTAAGTTAAAATTCTCTCTTTTTATGAAAATACCCCTAAAAAACCTAATTTTCCAAAATTACCAAAATTTCCATTGAATTAGGTTTTTCAACCTCATTTTTCAAACTTCCACCAAAAACTATCTTTCCCCTCTTAGTTTTCTAGATCTTTTTCCAATCAAACCTTGGTTTTCATGCCTTAAGCGACCAATAAGTCTAAATACGTCTTAAAGTTATTGATTCAATTATTTCTAGACAATTGATGATAACAATGAGGTATATCCAAACATACATTCTTTTCCTTATTTTAAGCATTTTATCTACAGTAATTATTATATTTATTTATTCCTTACACTTTTCCTTTCTTGATGCCAAATTTTGCACCCTGTTTTGAAAATAGGATTTCGTAAAAATTATTAAGGCAATGTTTCGGGTCAATATCCCTTTAGTGCTCAATATGGGGCACCTTTTTAAAAAAATTATTAAACCTGGAGGTTATCTTAATAAAAAAACACCATATGTTTCCCACCTTTCTCGAATGCGTAGGGGAGTTTAAACTTTTTACTAAACTCAGATTTATTGTTTAAAAAATGCATCATTAAGGGGATTATATGAAAATAATGACAACTTAAACAAAGAAAATTGAAACTAAGGAATTTATGGGTAGATAGTGCAAATTTAAGGCATCATGGGGTGCTAATCCTTCTTCATAGGTAAGCTACTCTCGAACCCACTTACTGAGCTGTAGTACATGCTGACCTTAAAATTAAATCTTTAAGTTTTGTAGCTCAAAGTATCGATTTTAAAAGGTATCAAATCATACCTAGCCCAAATGATTGGTGATTACTTTGATTTTTTGGCTATTTCATGGTGGCCATCAAAGATTAGTTGAGTGAGTGATTCGTTCCAACAATCTTCCCCTATTCGAATTTAAGAAATGTGTTTTTCTCATTCAATCACGCCAAAAATCCCATTGAGGATTTTTAAAGTCGAGATGTGCCTCTTGTTTACAAGGGATATGTTAGTATATGCTTTAGAGCCAATAAGTTGGATTAGGCATATAATAGTTAATAATGCAAATCAATCATTTTAGTTAGTGATTCAAGGTTTTCCTTTATGTTAGTACGTGATTGACAATCATGCAAACACTAATTGGATAAATCCCATGAGACACAATAGCCTTGCAAAAGTTAATAATGAATTACAACGATGAGATGCTTATGCATTAAAGCCATATTTCTAAAAACATTCCTAGTCATCGTATTGTTAAGACAAGGAATTGACCATGCACAAAGACTAGCAAATGCTAAGCCTCCATGCATTTGATGCATGGAACTCTTTGATCTCATAGAAATTGAAAGATAGAGATACTTGGAGATAACGTATGGGTGCTTGTTTTATGGAACAAGTTCATTGAATATGGCCCGTATGAGAACTCCATTTGTTATAAATCACTTAAATGTCTATGGAATATGTTTTCATGTGCTAGTCATGTATATTAGTCTTTAGATTTATGATACCAGGTTATCTTATATGGGGAGTATCATGCTTTGATTCTGTCACGAATGAGTCCACAATATATGTATGCATATGGTAAGGTGGTTTTAGGTATGGCATAAACCATATGAAAATGGATGAGTGATCTAAGATTCATTACTCCTAGTGACATCAGAGACAGATCTCATTTATTTTGGCTTTAGTTAACTTAATAAAGTCATTGGCCAACACAAGATGGATTTAGGAGAAATTACTTCTCTAAATTCATGAGGTTAACTAAAAGCTATTAGAACCAAGATAGATTGATACATGAATAGACACCACACCATGCTTATGGTCTTCTTGAGATATTTGGTGAAAAGACCCAAGTGCACTAAGAGGCAGGTTAGTGAAAGGTTTCTTAAAGAGGTTATATTGACTCTTTCTATATACCAGGTGGCCATGATGCATTGCTCGAGGCCAATCTTGGTTTATAAATATAAATACACTTATTTATTGCTGTTATGATGGAAGCCTAATGGGTCACACTCAATAAGATGATCTATTGGATTAAAATAGAGCTTTAATTAAGTATGACTTAATTAAATAAAAGGTAGAATGGGGAGGACTTAATTGAATAAGTTTAATTAAGAATAATTTAAAACATAAATTATATTTATGAAATCTAATTAGAGGTGTCTTAATATGGCAATGAAGATAAGAATGCTTATCAAGATAATGTCTATTTGCAAAAATGGTTTTAGGGATAATATTAAATAAGGCCCAATAATTGTATTTGAAAAATTAAATAATTGTTTGATAATTATTTAATATTATTTATATGAAGTAAAATTGTTTTACTTTGGTTAAAAAATTTAATTACGAATTAAATTATCGAACACGTAAATTAAAAAAGGTTAGGCTAAAAACCCTAATTATCAAGTCAATAAAGTTTAGTTGTGAACTACTCCAAGTTGGACATGCTAATAGGTTAGGCATATGAAATAGCTATCATTGATGTGCTATTGGACTAAAATATCAATAAGTTAATATTAAGGCCCAATCATAGACAAGCTAATTAAAAGAATTTTAATTGGGCTCCTAGACGCCACCAAAATGGCACTAATCTTGAAGATGGGTGAGATTGGCCCATTAGTTAAGCCTAACCTAGCCTAATGTATATTTAAATACATTTTTAATGCTCTTTAACTGATAAGAGAACAAAAAAAAATCATAGGTGCTAACCCTACACTTTTTTAAAGGGGTTTAGTGCAACTCTTTGCTTCCCTAAACTCTTTTTGCACTTTCATGCTTTTTTGAAGTGCTCTTGAATCATTCTTGACACAAAGAAGGTTAAAAAATGGGTTTCTAGCATTGAGAGAGTAGATTTTCATGAAAGTTGTGAAATTGCATAAATCTCAAAATACTTGTTTTTTAAGCCTGGTTATGTCGATTTGCTTTCTGATTGGCTAGAAAGTGTTTTTTATCAGAATGAAAGATAGATAATCAGTTTTTATCCTAAAAATCCATTAGGAAAAATTGTGATTTTTGGATCTATTTATTGGCATTTATGAAAAATAGCTACTTCTCTAAGAAGTTACTTCTCTAAGAAGCTGCTTCGCTTTATTCTTAGCACAATAGATGAAAGAATTGTTCCAGGATCACTTCAAATCTGAACCTGTTGGCTATACCTTTTAGTTAACGCTTGAAAAGTCTTTTAGCTAGCATTAGAGAACCATCTGACCTCATGAAGGCTTAATAGGCTTCTATATGGATCAGCCATATAGGTATAACACTTGGATTGCTTTTGGCCTTAAGAAGAGATCGTAATAATGGTGCGTTCAATGTAGGGATCGGCATGCTTAGAGTTATGAGTCTCTAAGTAAGTGTGATTTCTATTAGATCTATGTTTTAAATTATAGTTTGATCACATGTACATCTCTTCCTAAGATCCTAAGGAAATCCAAGTGTTTCTTTGTTTAATTTTACTCTGTATAATTAACTCTAATAAATTTTTTTATGCCTATATCAATATGCATGAGCTTGAGATTTCCTTTTAGTGGTATAAGAGCCTAAGGTTTATAGATTACATACGGTCTAGCATGCCGATTTTTGGTGATAATCAATTTGATCGATTTATGTGTTGATTTGTTAATTTTTTTGTTTAATAAAATTCTTTAAAAATATTTTAATTATTTTTTAAACCTGGACAGCTTTTAATTTTTGGTTTTAAACATGTTAAAAAGTGCTTAAATAATTAATTAAAATTGTTTTAATTAATTTGGATTAAAGTCCTAACATGTCTTAAGTTTTCTAAGTTGTTTTTTATGTTGTTTTGATATGTTTCTTGAATTAAAAATAAAAGAAATTGTTTCTTTTTAGGTTTTAATTTTTAGGCATGTTAATCCATGTTTATTATCAATATTAATTAGTTTAAATATGCTTTTTTCTAATTAAGTTGATATTCGAGTCATATATCAACATTTTGGTGTTGACTGTTGTTAAGATACTCCATTTTAGTGTTTTAATGGTGCTAAAATTTTTAGATGCTATTATTGTGCCTTGATTTTTCAGCCTTGAAAGTGTCGTGAAAAGTTCATAATACTTGCTAGAAAAACTAGGTTGAAATTGGAGTTGAAAATGTTTCAATTTCGAGCCATATCGGGTGCACTAGGTGTATGTGTTGATTGTGCCACCTCTTTTTTGTTCTTGTGACCTTGGTGCGGCATCAATGGCAGCAAGATATTGCTGCAAATTTACTATATTTTCAAGGTTAAGTAGGAGGAAAATAATAGTGTTTGACTTGAACTAAGATGGCTAAGATAGCCATGCATGGAACAAACTCCAGTTGAACAAGAAATCCCCCTAAATGTTGTGCCACCTTATCCTACTTGGAGTAGGATTTATGTAACTTGGATTTTCTTGAAATTTTAAGTCTAATATGATCAGATCAAGATAATCTAAAAATTAAAAAAATAAATAAAATATTAAATTTTGTAAAAGTTAGTAAAGTTGGCGTGATGTACTTCTCTGAGAGGTTATGTTTCATCAAAAACTCTTACTTATTATCAAACACATAACTATCCAATCGTATTATTTTTCCTAAATTGTTTGAGATATGAACTAGATAATAATAAGCATGGAACCAAATTTCAATTAAATTGTTTAATTGAAAAATAATTAAATTTAAATGATTAATCCAACTTGGAGAATTATTTAATCATGTAAAAAACTATTTTCCTCATTAAGTTAAATATAGATCAATAACTAAGACTTCAAAAATTTGGAAACCACTTTCCTAAATAGTTTAGAAAATAATTACATGCTAAATGGTTTGCGTAAATTAGGACAAAGTTATCTAAAAGTTAGATAATGTCCTAATTAAAACAAATAACGTAAGAGGTAGATATTGTCCAATTTAATGTTTTAAAATGCTGCTTTTGGAACACAAGTTTCCTAAATGGTTTTGGGAATATGAGATGCATAATGGTTTGTCCAAATTAGGACAAAGATATCTAAAAGTTAGATAATGTTTAAGTTAAGACAAACAACCTAAAAGTTAGGTGATGTTTAATTTAAGACATGTTTCTTAAAAGTTAGGAATTTAATTAAAAATGTTTCAATTAAAGAACTAAAATTACTAAATAATTTGATAAATGATCTCAAATTGTTTGATGAGGATTAATGAAAATGATACACAAGATCATCAAGCGATATTGCCTATGCATATTTTGTTCCATACTTATAATATGCTTATATTAGCATGAGGATGATTATGGGCTAGACGTTAGTATGACTAGGTTGTGGATAGTTGAATTTTCTTTTCATATTTATTTTACAAATAAGTCGTGAACCCTACCTTTTTTTTCTTTAATTTTGGGTTGTAAATTTTCTTCTTACCTAGCTCCCCTCGAGTATAACTCAAGGTTTCTGGCAAAGATATGTAACCATTAATAAGACTTGTAGACTTAGATTTAGGCTAATATTAGAACTTCTGGAAATCTAAGATGTCAAGAAAATGGTGCCAAGAAGAAAGGACCAAAGAGATTATCATCAAGACTTGTGAAAACCTTGTATGATGTACTAGAAATTTGACCAACTAGTTTCCTAATGGCTCAAGAAAACTAGATAGAAAAAGTCTATAATCATCCTAGTAAATTGCATATGTTAGATTTATTTTTGAATTTATATATATGTGATGTATGATTAAATTAATGCAAAACGTGCTAATCAAACAAAGCAATGAGACCTAAACTAAATGATAAAAATCCTTCGTAAAATATTGAATTCATGCCTAAGCATGATTAAACGCCTTCCATCATTCATAACAAGATACCCAAGTTCTAACTTTGGGAGACTTGTTGGGCTATCACTAAGGTCCCTACCGTCCAAGCTATTTGAGTTATGAATAATGGGTCTTACTCAACTAATGCCGTGTTCTTTGAATGTTTACAAACTTGATTGCATAGCATTAATGGTGGTGATTTTATGAAATGCATATAATGTATTTAGGTAAAGAGTTACCACCTAGGTGATCTAGAAATTGCATAGAGATGTAATTCGATAGCTATGTTACCTACCTAATTTAGTTTTTCCATAGTTTGGTGGCCAATCCCTAAATTCATGGAAAGATGAAAGGGATGCTTAGCTAATTAAAAAGATTCAAACATTGAACTTCTTGCATTATAGCTAAGGGTTATAATCTTGATAAAATAATGAGGACAATCATTAAAGTTGTAAAAGCTTACTTAATGATTGAAATTACAAATTATTAACTATAAAATGTTTTGGTTCATAATGGATATGAACAAAACATTACTAATAGACTATCGCTAAGTGAGCATATGTGATGCTTGTAAGCTTAATGGGCTAGCCTTCATTGACTAGGCCCACGTTGAATGGTATATCCAAGAATAGCCCACTAGGTTAGGGACTATCTGCCAAGTTCATACTATGACCTTGATCAAGCCACATTGTGATGATGTCTAGTATGATGCCTAAACTCCGAAAGGAGCAAGTAGCTATTTACGCTCATGAAATCATCTAAAACCTTAAAGAATTATTTTATAAGGATAATCATAATGAGAGGTTCAACTTCCCTAATGAATTATTCCTAGGCAAGATGTCAAAAGATAACCTAATGGGGCCTCTTATGATAGGCAATATTTTAAGACTTAAGCATTTTAGATGGATCATGATCCATGCATTATCTACGTACTTTCTTTTGAAAAAAAAATAGAGATGAAAAAGGAATATGCCACAATAGTGGAGAGATGGATTAACAAAGTAAAAATTGCAAAGAGAATTTTTTATATGATCAAGATTAGAAAACTTATAGAAGTTTCAATATTAGATAAGCACTTAGATTAATTCAGTTTGCTTACATATACCTAGAAGTTAGTGTTTAAATATGTATGACATACTGTAAAGCCCAAATGAAAGGAGTAGTGAAGATAAACCCTAAATAATGGCAACCTTGTTATTTTTATCAAACCTTGCCTTTTTTATTTGTTTTTTTTAAATAATCTTGATTTATTCATAAATACAAGATGTTTGCTTTGGCATTCAGATGAAAATTAAGGATGATTGATGGCACTCGATGTTGAGCTTAGATTTAGTCTTTATTGAATAAATCATTAATTATGGAATTTGTTCTATATTAAGTTGTATTATTCTCAAATATACAACTTGCAATAGTAGTGAAAATACTAAACACCAATAACTTTTAGGATTAATAATAATTTTGAATCCCATTTCCTTTAAATTTGCACATGTTGGATTTAGTGGGAGTCATTTACGATTCTTCAAAAGTTAAAGATCATAATTTGACTTAGTGATAAATAGCCCTGGCGTAAAATATGCAATTATTTAGAAAATGTTCATGTTAGATAGGATTGCAAGTTTTATACCTTAAAGGCCATAAACAAACTCTTTTGTTTAGGCTTACAAAAAGAGCTATGTTTGGATCATTAGCTCACGAGATTAAATAGATTCCCTTAGTTGTTAAAGTAACAACTGAGCCATATGATTGGAATCTAGATATCATTATGATCCGAATAGTTAAAGACTTTGATAATGAGATTATCATGAATATGACCATAGTATATTCTCACAATAATACTAAAGCTTTGTCCAACTTAATACACAATTGCTAATCTAAAGAATTCGGCATTGGATG